>LPNX010810705.1:246231-266741 GCA_001517045.1 Pseudotsuga menziesii | reverse complement strand
TTTAGGGATGGTCAATGATACATCAAAAGACAAAAAGTGGTCCATAGGGGCTAATGAGTCTGCAGCGGGACAGGGGAAGGCCATACAATGTGTGATTCATCTAGTGTGGTGAAATCCGCTATAACAGGTGGTCCCACTTGAGAACCAAGTCTCCCACTTCAAAGTCTTTTGTTCCTACCTTGTGTTTATCAAAACATCTTTTTATTAATTCCTGTTGTTTCTTAAAGCACTCTCTAGATTTAGATCGAGACTCTTCTGCTTTCAAGAGATTATATATCCTCATTTGCAAGACTTCATTATCCGATCCTCTAGATTCTTGAGCTATTATGGAAGAGGGTAGCATGATATTGGGGGGAAGAATTGCTTCTTTACCATACACAAGGGTATACAGAGACACTCCTATTGAAGACTTGGGGGTGACTCTATCTACCCAAAGGGCGTTTGGTAGCACTGAGTGCCAACTCCTCTGGTTTTCTATCACAGTCTTCTTTAAAATCCTAATCAGATTTTTGTTAGTAGATTCGGCCAAGCCATTTCCCTGTGGATAATAATTGGCAGACTAATGCAACTTTATTCCTTTCTCATGAGAAAAAGCAGTTAATTTAATCGATGAAAAGTAGGTAGCATTATCAAAGACTAAATAAATTGGAACTCGAAACCTGGTCATAATATGGTCTTGCAGGAAGTTGATGGCCACGTCCTCATTTATTTTGCATAGTGGGATGGCTTTGTTGCCGCCTTTTCACACACCTAGGTCACGTGGCAAAAATCTTCAAGCCACTCGATGTGTCCTTGGGGGCAAGTCTCGAGTCAAGGCTGTCACCTTGTTATTGACTCCTCCGTTTAGGCTCAACTCCTAACGAAGCCAAGGGGGGTGGACCCTATTAAGTTACTAAGGATGATTTGTTAGTGTGGTGATGTTAAACTGAATCAGTTACTTAGGAGTTTGAATATTTTAAGTATAGACAATTAAAGATGACAAGATGCGAAGATAAACACACGAAAGCATGCAGCTGATACACAATATATATATAAAGCAAAAATGACCAGTGCCTTAGAATGGAGTCAAATCAATAAGATCAATGTTCTTGCATGTGCTTGGAGTGAATGTTTTGTGATTGCATCTTGGTATGTTTTAAGTTAAAATTGAAGTATGAATTGATTAAATTAGGCTAAGGGGGGACTCCAGATATACCTGAGAGTACTTGGAGTATGTCCAAAACAAAACCTTCATGGCTACCCGCAAGGAATATGTGGGCTGAAATGGAGTCTTTGGGGCTATTTTTCGTAACGCACATGTTAGGGTGTGACAGAGATCGGCACCCCGAGGTCACTTTTCAGAAGTTCCCGCTTCCTTTGGGTATTTTGCCACCGTAGAGGTTTGATCGAGGTGTTGGATTTTCACCTGATGGTTTGTCAATTGGGGAGGGTGAGTCCTAATTATTATAGTCACCCAAGTGCTTTTTATACAGCTTGACTGATCAAACGAACCACATCCAAGTGCAGAGCATACGCACTGGAGTCTTGTCAATTTTAGTAAGTTTTAAACTGGATGTTCTTGTTGAAAAGAAAAGCCTCCAAGAACCTCTTTCGATCCAAGTGGATCTCAATCGGGGAATCGAGGAGGGGTAAATTTTATAGTTGCTTATAAACAAAATGTAGAAGAAAGCAAAAATATACACAATTCATATTTCTTAATTAATCCTACCACGAATCTCTTTCCCCTTTCGGGTCAATCGGGAAATCGTGGGGTAAGTATTAGGATTACTTTGAAATGTGAGATATGGAGTATGGAATTAATAACAATATCAAGTATACTACCCTGCAAATCAGATCAATTCTAGTAAAAATGAAACAAGCAGAAAATGACGAAAAGGGCACCGACGTGAATCCCCCCAGGGGGGATGGGGAATGGGCTCGAAAGAGCCTATTCCAAAAATGATTTTATTACAGCGGTTACAATATCAAAGAACTGATAAATAATAAATTCTTGGTCCTTATACAGGATGAAACCAAGTTTTTACAATTTTGCAAAACAATTAAGATTTTTTTGGCGAAAAGGGAGACCCCTGGGGGGATTTGAACGCTCCTGAGACCACTTCGGACAGCGGCTTCCTTTTATTTCTGTCAGAACTGCTAAAGTACATTGAGCAAGTTATAATAACATATTCCCAAAGGCACTTTAATAGTACCTTTGGATCAGCCTACTTTATCTCAAAAATAATGCGGTTAAACTAGCTAAAACGACGAAAAAGGAACCAAGGAAAGCAAGATTTCCTTGGGATCTTGGCTTACTTTTTGTGCATCCAATTAAATTGCACTGATATTGAAGAATATTAAAATTATCAAACAACAAATGAAACTACCTTAACAGCAAGCTATGAATTTTCACTAAATTGCTTGCGAAAATAAGGTACTTTTAGCTAGATCGCTTGAAATTGAACTTTAGGTGCAAAAAAAAACTAAGATATAGAATTTGGGAGGGATATTACTTGTTCAAGTAGGGTCCCGCAGCTACAGAAGAATATTCTAGTTTAGCGGACAGACAGTTTTGGCGGAGAGAAGATAAGATAGAGCTACGACGCCGTAGCATGTTTCCAGCTACAGAGCAAAGCCGGAAACCATGAATTTTAAGATAGAGAATTCAAGGAAGATGATGGTACCTAAGCGGCCGAGAAGAGAGATCTCACCCATTGCATTGAAGGCAGTGGCGAAGACAGGAGGGCTCAGCGACCCTCATAAAGGAAAAGGAGCAACGAGGCTAAAGCATTGAAGACGAAGGACAGAAAAGGGAAGCGGTGCACAGTACCCGTGATCAGCGTCGGGAAGCATGGAAGACTGCAGAGAGCTATGGTGTGATGGATAGAGGCTACCTCAAGTACAGATATGGCTGACTGTCACTAGTTAGGGTTTTGGGTTACTGTTGGGACAGGCCCATAGTGTTGTAATGGCAAGACCTTCGGGCTGCCTATAAAGGGATGTATTTTGTATTGTAAAAGGTTGGCATTTTGGGCATTTTAGGCCATCCAGCTAGTCAGATCATCAGTAGTCTATTATCTTACTGTTATTTTGTATTGTAACAATCCGCAGGGATTGACAGAGAAGGAAGAGTATATTGTAAGAGAGACAATATAGAGATAGAAAAGAGATCTAAGAGAGAAGATCTTGAGCTGCATATGCGGTGCAGCAGAACTGTGTTTTACCTTCCCCTGAGCTATAATGAAAACACAGTTCTATGGACGTAACTTCCATCCTGGAGGTGAACCACGTTAAAATCGTGTGTTATGTGATTGGATTATGTGTTATGTTACTTGTGCATTTATCAGTTATTTCAAGAACTTTGTTTACAGTTTAATGAATGAATGTGTTAATCAGTTTACAGCAATATAGAAGGATAAACATAAGTTGAAGTCTTTGGCATGTTGTATGCGGGTTCATTTATGCTTTGCTTGAAACAGTCACTAGTCGCAGTATTGAACAGCCTGGTATGTTAAGTCTTGTGAGTCGACATGGACAATGCTAAGTGCGCTGAGCCACGGGAGTAGGTTATCGTAAGAAGGTGATACCGCATCAGCAGAGGAGATGCGGTGCGCAATACCGTAGGTTAAGGGCTTAGCGTTGGGAGGAAGTTACATGTCTCCTGGTGAGAAGTGATGTGATGAGACTAGAGTTATCGCGAGTCAGTGAAAGTGAGCGACATGGAAAGGGACAGCACGATAGTGGAAGAGACCTCGCAGCTAGAAGAGCTGCGAGACAAGGAGATCACGCGACGCAATCAGAGGAGTCGCGTGATGCACAGAGAAAGAGACCTCATAGCTAGAAGAGCTACGAGTCGTAAGAAAAGATGCCACAGAACCTGGTCCAAGATGCTTGAGTCCTTGGCCAACCCATTAGAATCACTTTGGGTGAGACTTCAAGCCACTTCGCGGTCTATTGCCGAAAGGGCCAGTGAGCTAGGGGTGTTGTTGGTTGAGTATAGTAAACCTGGGTCTACCCATCATAACCAACAAATGAAACAGAGACCCAGATGCAAGCAACAACAGAAGCACCACTACCAGGGGAAAAGAGGAAAAACCAACAACAAATGCCATCAGATTCAAAGACGACAAAGGAAGGAGAAGAAGGGCCACCAGAGACACAACAGAAGAAAAAGCACAAAGTCACGAAACCACCTCTAAAGACCGCATTAACAGATGATGATTATGAACTCATCGCAACAAGGATGTGTGACACGCTGAAAGACTCATTTGATGTGATACAGTCATCGCAGGAAAAGATACAGAGTGTGGTAGAAAAGCAGCTTCTGGACTTCAAAATAATTTTTGAAAAGACTGCTATGATATTGATTCCATCGGTAAAGGAGACTGCAGGACAAATTTCGACACAGCCAATCCCCCATGAGAAAACCTTAGCAGCATATCGTATCAATACAATCACGATACCACCCAGGAGCATCTGATTCCCTGCGTCAGCGACGGATGCCCCGATCGAGATCAGGCAACCCGTCGAGGTTAACCTCGCAGAGTTTCACATTGATCAGTTGCAGATGATCCAGCAGCAACTAAACGTCGAGCTCATGAATAGATATCTTGCGACTTACAAGCAAAACATGCAGCTGAATCAAAAGAATGCAGCACTCACCACCAGCTATCGGAAAAAGGAGGGTGAGTTAAGAAAGTATGAAGAAAGAGATCAGGAACTCTCTCAAGTTCTACAGAGCATCACCTTGGAACTTCCCCACTGCAACATTGAGTTCACTTTACCTGTCCCGCAGAAGCTAAGAAAAGTTGCAGACAAAGCAAAGGCCCTAGAGGAAACAGTGGCCCAGCTAGAAGAAACCCTGGCCAAGAGGGAAGAAGATCACAAAGCACAGATTGCTGAGCTTGAGGCTCACTCACCAGGCACACCCCAGGCAGAAAAGGAAGCAAGAATAGAGGCCTTCCGAACCACTTCCACGCAAATGAAATCTCGCATAGACGATGCACTATTAGTGCTAACCGATGCGACGAGCACATGGTCAGAGTTAGATGCACCTCCCCATAAAGTAGACATACAGCAAAGTATTCAACAGATAGAGAATACTACAATAGCAATAAGGGAAGAAATTAAGAGCTTAGCAGCTCTTCAGAAGATGAGAAAGACGAAGGAGATAAATCGCTTGCAGCAGGAAGCACAGCGGTTGAGAGCACAGGAGATACACATTAATGACCTACTTCAACCATATCAAGAGCAAATCGTAGAGATAGTCGATACGGTTGAACATAAAGTTACGGAGTTCACAGCTACCAGAAATGAAATTGATGCAGCAGAGGACTCTAGTATTAGTCAAGCTAAGCTTGACTCGGCACAAGAGCGTGTCGACGCAATGCAAAACGAAGTCATAGGACTTTGAGACAAGTTTAATAAGGCTTCACAGGAAGCCAAGGAAAATCTATAGCAGAAGAAGCCCGCTGGTAGTGGCTCGGGGACGAGCCACAAGTAAGTGTTAGGGGACTGTTGGAGCAGGGTCCCGCAGCTACAGAAGAAGCTACCAGTTTAGCAGATAGACAGTTTTGGCAGAGAGAAGATAAGATAGAGATACGACACCGTAGCATGTTTCCAGCTACAGAGCAGAGCCGAAAACCATGAATTTTAAGATAGAGAAGTCAAGGAAGATGATGGTACCTGAGCAGCCGAGAAGAGAGAGCTCACCCACTGCATTGAAGGAAGCGGTGGAGACAGGAGGGCTCAGCGACCCTCATAAAGGAAAAGGAGCAACGAGGCTGAAGCATTGAAGACGAAGGACAGAAAAGGGAAGTGGTGCACAGTACCCATGATCGGTGTTGGGAAGCATGGAAGACTGCAGAGAGCTGTGGTGTGATGGATAGCGGCTACCTCAAGTACAGATATGGCCTACTGTCACTATTTAGGGTTTTGGGTTACTATTGGGGCAGGCCCATAGTGTTGTAATGGCAAGACCTTCGAGCTTCCTATAAAGGGATGTATTTTGTATTGTAAAAGGTTGGCATTTTGGGCATTTTAGGCCATCCAGCTAGTCAGATCATCAGTAGTCTGTTAGCTTACTGTTATTTTGTATTGTAACAATCCACAGGGATTGACAGAGAGGGAAGAGTATATTGTAAGAGAGACAATATAGAGATAGAAAAGAGATCTAAGAGAGAAGATATTGAGCTGCATATGCGGTGCAGCAGAACTGTGTTTTACCTTCCCCTGAGCTATAATGAAAACACAGTTATGTGGACGTAACTTCCATCCTGGAGGTGAACCACGTTAAAATTGTGTGTTATGTGATTGGATTATGTGTTATGTTACTTGTGCATTTATCATTTATTTCAAGAACTTTGTTTACAGTTTAATGAATGAATGTGTTAATCAGTTTACAGCAATATAGAAGGATAAACATAAGTTGAAGTCTTTGGCATGTTGTATGCGGGTTCATTTATGGTTTGCTTGAAACAGTCACTAGTCGCAGTATTGAACAGCCTGGTATGTTGAGTCTTGTGAGTCGACAGGGACAACGCTAAGTGCGTTGAGCCGTGGGAGTAGGTTATCGCAAGAAGGCGATACCGCACCGGGAGAGGAGCTGTGGTGCGCGATACCGTAGGTTAAGGGCTTAGCGTTGGGAGGAAGTTACGTGTCTCCTGGTGAGAAGCGATGCGATAAGGCTGGAGTTATCGCGAGTAAGTGAAAGTGAGCGACGTGGAAAGGGACAGCACGATAGTGGAAGAGACCTCGTGGCTAGAAGAGCTGCGAGATGAGGAGATCATGCGACATGAGCAGAGGAGTCGTGCGACGCGCAGAGAAAGAGACCTCGTAGCTAGAAGATCTGCGAGTCATAAGAAAAGACACCACAGAACCTGGTCCAAGACACTTGAGTCCTTGGCCAACGCATTAGAATCACTTCGGGTGAGACTTCAGGCCGCTTCGCGGTCTGTTGCCGAAAGGGCCAGTGAGCTAGGGGTGTTGTTGGTTGAGTATAGTAGACCTGAGTCTGCCCATCGTAACCAACACTACTGATTAGATCTATGTGTATTTTTCTTAGTCATATAGATCAGAGTAATAAGAAACCTTTTAAGTAACCAATTTGAGGAAAATTTTAGATTTTAAAGGAGAGAAAGGGGAAGAAAGGTGCTTGTTGTTGAAGCAGATCTGCAGAGGAAACTTGTTAGTGGAATGCAGAGGGGAAATTTCTTCACAAAAATTTGGATGTGTAGTGGATTCAAAATAGATCCACAGCTCATCCAATCCTTAGATCCACAGCTCGTCCAATCCTTGCTACCTGAAAGCTAAACACACAATCCTGCACGAAACCTCATGAGATCTGGATATATATATGAAAAAGAAACATGGATTACATGCAAATAAACTTATTAAACATGTATAATCAAGATATTATAACATATATTCTATGAGATATAAGAAAAACAAGTAACCTTACTTGCCCAACTATACTCCTATTGATTCAGCTGAATCCTTCAAGCCAAATAGGGATCAGATGCAGAAATTGAGAGAGAAGCCGGCAACATCAGTAGCTGTAAGACAATGCTTAATCCACACATATGAGAGCATTACACCATTTAGCCTCCAAATATTATTTATTTCAACAATCGAAAGATTACAACAGTATTACAAAGGCAAGCCCTTCAGTCCAGCTCTAACTAGCTTGGAAGAGGGAGCCTAAAGCAGGATATATACAATTTACAGGCCATCCAGCCCAGGGGAGGTGCAATTCCTCATGGAATCAAGTGAAATCAACTGATGGAGAGTTCATCAATGTAGAACTGAGGCTGAACTGAGCCTACTTGTCAACCGAGGGCCTGATCTGGCTGACACATCAACCCATACACTGACACATCGGCCCAAAACTCATCCAGATGAGCCAAAACGTGTTGAGGAGAGAGGGAGGGAGAAATTCCCCATAAATCATGCTCAATATCAACTCTGGATCTGATTTGATCACCTCCTTCAGTCAAGGATTTGTCAGATCCAGTCAATCTGCTTCAGATCTGACTGATTTCAATCAAATCGGCTGAGAATCCACTGATTTATTGTTTTTGGATTTGCTCCATTATTCATCAATTTATTAACTAAAATAATCAATAATTTATTTTTGGGGCTTTCTGACTTGAGTGATGGAAAATCACTCATAACTAGGAAATAGCGGGTCCATGCGCTTACATGGTGCTCTTAGCTTGAAAATGAGCACCTACATGACTGAAACTGATTATTTGGCCCACTTTTATTACAAAATCAATTTTTCCAATTAAACTATTAAAAAATAGCCTAAGTTTTGGAAATATTAAAATTTAATAAAAAACACTGAAAAAATTGAAAAATTGAAAAACACCTAGGGGGACTTAGACATGTTCATATGACTCAAAAATGATGTCTGGCATGCTTATACATTGACACATAGACTGTAATAACTTCAATAGGCCTAAATGCCAAGCCAACCACCCCAACTTTGGAGGTATGGAGTGAAAAACTCAGAAATTATCAGTCGTTTATTCAACAACCAATAATAACCAAGGGAAAAAACACCTTGGGCTGATTGGATTGACAAATGAAGTCTAAGAGACCGAGTCTTTTACAGACACTATCATGATAGAACATTTATTACAACTCCCCCATGGGGTATGAACATGTGATATGATACAACAAGCACTTCCCAGAAGTACTTCCAAAGGTCTTTTGAAGTCCGAACAAGTTGACCCTGTCCGGTTCACCAGGCTCTCTTGATAAAAAACCACTAAGTACAACTTAGGTGGTAACATTCTAGCTCCAACTGTGGGACGTGTGCTAGATCTGGTCTTTGAGGAAGGGAGAGGATACGAGAACACCAAAATATCTGGTTGATATACCCTGTAAAAACATCTCAACTTGACAAGAAAAACCTCAGTAGCACAAGTTTTATAGAAAACCAAATGAACCATTAAGCTGATTTATTTAAACAAAATAAATGTAACTAACTAAAATAAGTAAAGTTTTATTATCACAAGTATAAAATAGAAATGCAGAAAGTAAATGCTCTCTTTTAAGGAGCTTATTTTCCTACTCTAAGCATGATATAAAAAGGGTTAAGTGTAATCAGAAATCCAATTTAACCACCTAAGAATTTTATTAACATAAAAAAAATTTCCTTGTCTTTGGTTACCATCCAAAGTAAGGATACTTTATTTAGAAAATGCAAACCTACATGATGATCCAGAAGGGGCGGGATGGATGGGAAATCATAGGCGTGAATAATGTCGTCAAACTTCCTCCCAAACTGGTAAGTGCCTGTGCAGGATGCTTCTATCCATGACTGGATAGGGTTGATGTACAAATTGGAATGATGAGGCAGATTGACTACACCATCATACTGATCATCAAGGCTTACTGGATGATAATTCACTGTATAAGCCCCAAGCAGCTCCAAGTCATGAGGAAACTCTATATGTGAAGACGATAGTTGAGAGTGATATTCTAATAACTCCATCATATCTGTCTTTTCACAAAACTACTTCTCCATGTATTCATTACAGATACCCTTGTGTGGCTCTACATGATATGACTCTGAATGATCATATAAGAGTTTTGAATGCTACGTTTCCACACTAGGATTTTCCAAGGTCTCCAGATTCATGCTTCCCTCTATGGAAGTATAATAGATTGGACTTCCACAAATATCTAAACAGACACTCCCCCTGCTAGATATAGCATAGATAGGATTCTTACTAAGATATCCACAAAAATCCCAATAGTCATCACCATCATCTATGTTAAATGTGATGGATTCCCCGTTGCTGATATCAGGTTCCGATATCGAGTTCTCTTTGTCTTCACTACTGATATCGATATATGTCTCAAACTGATCATGTGGATAAAATGCATGCTCCTTTTTCATATCAAAGTTTCCCAAGGCCACATGGTCCATGCTCTCTTCTTTAGATATGCCATCAACAAAACCATTAAAAGTTTCTGGTTCATTATTTTCCTCTTTATTCATGTCATAGACTAGATTTTCCATTAATGTCCAGGACTCCTCATCAACATCTTTGTCGGGGATAAGGGAGTCTTCGTCACTTGTATCATGCTCCAAGCTATACTTGTCCTCATTTTCATACTCATCTTCTTCAGAGAAAAGGTCACAAGGTAGTACACCTTCCAGACTGTCATCATTATATGGAGAACACATAGGAGTCTCACCATGTATATTACAGTTTTCATCATAAGTTTCACTATAAGATTCTGCAATGGTTTCATCCTCAGGATTGTACTGTTTAGATGGTAAAAAAGGGTAGGCCTGGCCTACCATGTATATATGATCAGGCTCGCTTGAATTTGTTTCCTAATTACTAAACTCGTAATGAATCTGTTGATTCTGTCCTTGGAAATTATCTGACTGAGCTTAAGCTAAGACATCTTACCTCAAGAAAGGCCAGTTCTATGATTGACACTCAGCTTGATCTCCTTCAACTTCCTCAGGCTGAAAGGGATGACTGTAGGATAGTAGAAATGTGTTCAATTTCAAAAATAGCACAGCTAGAACATGGTTAGATATCTGATGTCTATAATCCATCCCACCCCTTCACTCCCTAAGATCAAAGATTTTTCAGGAGTGGGCATTTTTTGTTTTCTTTTCTTTTGCTTTGTACATAAATAAATTGATATGGTTTTTCTTCATTACTTTGATGCTAGTTTATTTTGGTTTACTGCTTGGTTAGTAGTTCTTTTGGTTTTGAATAAAGAGGCAAACTTTTGGTTGCAATGGAAACATCAGGGTTCTTGATTAACTGAAATCTTGAGCAAAAGACCGTGCTTTTAAAAGTATAGAATGTCTTCTAGTAGCAGTGTGCCTAACTGGACATGCATTCATCGAAGTCTTACTTTACCCCTATAAATAACTCAGAAGTGTAGGAGTTCTGGAATACTATTTCGAGGCTCCATCCATTTCACATCTTAAATGTCCAAAGGGGTGACAGCAAAAGACCCACGGAAAGGAAGCAGGGTAAATAGTGTATCATATATAAATGATCCCATGCCATAATTTCATAAAAGATAAAAGCTATCAAGAGTCAAAACTCCTTAAAGAAAAAATACATATCAAAGCAAAGTATCAAAGCATGAATCTCAAATTGCCAAAAGTTCCTCTCCGTCCGTGAGATGAAAAGCCATTTCTTCTCTCACACAAAAGGGCACTATGGATAGAGGAGCCTAGATAAAATTTAGAAAGAAAGGAATATGGAGGATTCAAGAACTAAAGTTCAAAAGGAAAAAAAGTGCAGTTGGCGTGGGAATGAGGAACAAAAGGATAATGTTGTTTACTATCTGTTACAATCCTGCGGTGTCAAAGCTAGAGACTACCTAAGGATGGGAAAAATAAATCTCACTTATCAAGCCTCGAAAGAGTTATTCAGACTTGATTTTAAAGAATTATAATATTGTATTACAATTTAAAAAAATAAAATTAATTAAAATTAAAACTTTTACAAAATAAATTTAATTCCTTACTCAATTAATTTTAAAGAATTATAATATTACAATTTAAATATTTTAGTATAATTAAATATTTTATTAAAAACTTTACATAATATTTAAATAACAAGGTATTAACTAAACTAATTAAATTTATAAAGCCTAGATTAACAATGCTTTAAAATTAAAAATTTTAATTATTAGGTTAAAAAGCATTTTAAAAATTTGTAATAATAATTTGTAAAAATAGTTTTAATACAAAAAATTTCTAAGTTTATTAACCCTAAAAAATTTATAATTTAAGAATTTGTAACAAAACCCTAAAATTAAATCTACTTAGTAAGATATTAACCTTAAAATTATTAACCCTAATTTAAACCTTGGACAAAACAAACCTTGTCGACCAAAACAAACCTTGTCGGCCTTGTCAAGCGAAAGTAACGATCTCTGTATTAATACTCCAATGAAAGAGGAACAATATCCAGGCATCTCCTTGTCCTGAAGATGAACCATGCTTGGTTCGAAACGTTGACAATAAATCTTTTCACCGCAGATTCTCCATTAGATGCCATTCTTCTAAATTATTTAAATGAATTGGATGGCCAACTTAGGAATACAAACATCTAGAAGATTTCAGTTTTGTCCAGACAGTCTTGAACTGGGATGGAGTTAATTCAGAAATCTGGGGTTCACCAGGTAGTCGCCAATTGTTGCAGCTGCAACAATTTCCCAAAATTCCAAAAAAATGTAGGACCCTCCTTTGCTTGGATTAGTTCAATTTTCTTCTTTGGGTTGGTCTAATATTGAGTTCTCAGAATGCTTTTCTAATGCTTGGGTTAATATACCACTCGTTTAACTTTTCTTCTAACGCTTGAAAAAATCCGATGCCTGATCAAACTCCATCATTGCTTTTAAATGCGTCTTCAGCATGGCCGTATCGGAAATGTATTTTCCTTTTCCCCCCCGCCGTTGCGGATGGATAATCGGTTTTGACTTCTACTTTTCTTCCGATACATTTGTTATCACATCGGCTATTTGCTGAGTTTTACATCAGAACTTTTTATCATTTCTTTCTCCGCCGTTGCAGAAGGAAAACTGCTTCCTCTTCCGATCATTGCTTTAACATTTTGGATCCCTTATTTATTAGTTTCATCGAGCCCGTAAGTCTTGGGCTTCCGCCATTGTGGCTGTGGAAGGCTTTATATTTCTCGGTCGTCTAAGTCATTTAAAACCCATCGTTGCGGAAGAATGCACTCTTTGTTACTCCGCCATTGTGGCTGCCAAAGGAATAACCTTTCCAAACCTTTAGTGTTGTCGTTTTCGATTCAAGCCCCGACGTTGCAGACGGTGGTATGATTTACGGTTCCACCGTTGCAGATGAAAGAAGCACTAACCTTGCCGATGCGTAGTCTTTTTTCTTCTGACTCAGACTTTACCCATTATGAATCGATTTACCCTTTGCGGCTCCACCGTTGCGGCTCCCGTTTCACTATTGGCCCGATGATTAGTCTTCCGAGGTTCCGACATATATGTCTCCACAGATGGCCTAGCGCTTTGGCCGTCCGCCATTGTGGAAAGAAGTTTGTTTTCAACCTCCGATCCAAATTTGTCCGCTTTCCGATTCTTTTCTCTCCTCCGTCCGATCTTTTTGTGGTTGACTATATATACGGGGTCGGGACATGTTGCATTATCCTTTTCAACTGTTGTTGTTCCGTCTGTCATTATCACGTGATGTCATGCTCGCCCAGTCCCTCGTTTTTGGTACATGCAGTCCAGGTGTTTCCACCACGAAGCTTGACAGGCCTCTCCACGCCGATTACGCAGCAAGTGCCAGGTAGGCTCGAATTATCCCGTTCCATTTGGACATGGTATGGTTTTTTGTCACGGTTAGGTTGTTTGTTGTGGCCGTTGTTTTTTCACCCATAGTTACATGTATATAGTGGGGGGTTCTTGGCATAGTGGTTAGTGGGGGTGTGTTTGGCCCGCTGGGCGGTTTCTCCATAGCCCTCATTTCTCTCAACCCTACGCTTAGTGACAGGGGGTTTGGTGCAGACGGCTGTTACGCCTTCTGCACCAAGCGGCCCGGTATGATGATGTTTGACAGGGGAGGTTTCAGGGCATCCCTGTGGTGTTGGGTGGTCACCCTCCCCATTTGTTTTGTGCTATCCGTATCCCTCAGACTCAGCCATAATTCACTGCGTTTTTCCACATGCTCGGTTCATGGCCCGGTTTTGAACCTAAATAGTTGGTGGGGGTTTATCACTATATAGAAACGCGCAGCGTTTCAAGTGAACAATAGATTGCACAAGCAGTTTTGTTTGTAAAGTGCCATTGAAAAAGATTGCATGTTTTTCCCCTTGTCTTTCCCACGCCGCGCGACAACCATGGCACCCGCGGAAAGGAGAAATTTGTTGCACATTAATGTAGATTTATTTCTGCCCGATTAGATTGTTAGAATTGTTGGTATTGGAAAATAGTGGTAGCTTGCACAATCTTACTGCATATAACTATTTTCAATCATGCTAGACATAGACAAAGTCACTAAACACTACACATTATGTTCCAATGGTTCTGTTAGTTAGGCCATTTCTGCTTATATACATGCATATATTTGCTTCATTGACTGATTGCTATCATGTTAAACATAGAAGAAATGGCACACTGCACATTGATGTCTCCAAGTTTGTCACTCAGCCAAAATGGCTTAATGTTACAATTTTATGGCAGGAAGAGTTCACAATGTCAAAGAGGCAAAAGAAGAAGGCCCCTGTGGTCGAGGAAGAGCTTGAAGTGGAGGTGATCACCAAAACTGAGTACACATACGAGGACACTAAGTGTATATCCAGTGTCGAACCTGAATACCAGTGGGGAGAAATTTACAGGCTGATCACCCATAGGGAAGTTCCTGATATGGGCCTGGAAGAAGAATCCATATATGCCAACATAGAGAGATCTTCACTGATGAAGATTGCCACCAGACCAGAGTTGTTCCCATGATCTAAAGTAATTGGTTGGATTCTGCCCCAGGAAGATGTCACTACAATGATCCTGGAAAATGTTGAAAGACAGGGCTATGCCGCATATAGCCCCGGATATGTATCTCTGGCCTACCACTTGCCAGAAGCACAAGTATTTCTATCTGATGATTGGCTTAACAACATTAGAATGGACCTGGTAGAGACTCTTAAAAAGATGTTGTTTCCTGGAAAACATTACAGATACAGGCCGATGGGTGATTATGATATAGCAAGCTTAAGGACCCCATATAGGTTCATAGCTTTAATGCTGAACATGATTTTTGGAAGAGCACATGGAAGGTTCTTCAAGTTAGAATGGATCCCAATCATTTTTTATGTTGCAACCCAGGGGACAATTTTCAACTGGGCTAGCATTGTATCAAATAGTCTTTCAGCTTGCTTGGCCTCAGCTTTGGGTGGAGTGTCCCAAAAGAGATCTGAATTCTTTATGAGTTCCATACTTGTAGACTGTATATTGTGCAATCAGCCTTTCCCCTGCGTTAGGTGCATCTAGGACAGGGAAAGAATGCCTATCTATTCTTCTTATAAACCATTGTGGGCACACACGTATCACAACCATTACCGAGAAGTCTGTGAACACTTCATCATGCCCTTATACACACTCATTTTCCTGAAGGAGTGTGATTGTATGTCAGAGGAGGCGCTGCAAGTAATGGAGGAGTATGCAGATTATTATTTGACTGAAAATGGCCTCTACTTCAGGATGTTTGGAGGTTCAAGAGCACCCTCCCTGCTGCCCAAGTATGCTACTGACTACATCATTCACAAGGAGGCTGTTAGGAAAGTCTTCTTGGATGGTATAGGGAGATTTTTGTTCGAGCATAAGAAGACTGCTTATCCTCCTTTTCCCTTCAAGTTAGGAAGTTACAGGTTCACTAGGGTGAAGAAAGATAATGAATTTGTAGAAGAGTTGGAAAGGTTTCATTTCAGCGAGATTCCTTTCCATAGGAATGACTCCTGAGGTAAAGTAGCAGAGCATTGTAAAGAAAACAATGTACATTTTGAGTATACCCATCATTGGGATAGGGAAGAATCGGTTTTCAGAAGTTCCTTGAACATGACAGCATTGAGGAGGATATTCAAGAAAAAGATAATCACCAAAGGTGGAAAGGGAGATGAACAAGAAAAAGCTGAAGAAGAGGCCAAAAGGAGAAATGATGAAGCCTAGAGGTTGGCACAAGAAGCTGCAGGATGGCTGCACACAGAAGAAGAAGAGAAAAGAAAAGTTGTTCAGGAAGAAGCTGAGAAAGCAAAAGAAGTAGCTAGGAATGAAGAAGAAGAAAAGAAAAGGAAGCTCGATGAGGAGCTACAAAAGCAAGAAGCAGAAAGACTTAAGCTAACACAGACAGAGACGAAGCAGTCAACTTCTGATATAGTTGGAGGACAGATCCAAGACATGGAGAACCTCGTGGTGCAGGACCCACAAGTACCTATTTCCAGTACACCCATGGTCCCCACTCTCAAGTTGGTCCCCTTTGTACAGAAAAAGGGGGAAGAGATCCCTGATTTCAACACTGTTTTCTATGACAGGGCAACAAAGAGAATAATGAAGAGAACAGAAAGGAATATTGAAATGGGATATATGCCTAGTAAAATTATAACAGATACGCCCGTCATGTTGGGAACAGATCAAGACCCAAGGTTTACCATTAGAGCAGGAGCTGCATTAATCCAAGCTTCATAGGATAATGTAGACAGGATCATGACAAACTTGGAGCTATCCAAGAAGTCCTCTGCTCAATTGAAGGACACCTTGAGAAAAGAAAGAGAAGAAAGCAACGGGCTGAAAAGAAAGTATGAGGACATGAAAGAAGAGATGAGAACCTCAAAGAATGAACTGTAGCTCCTCCAAGTGGAGAGACAAGTTAGGGAAACTACGCAAGAATGCCTGGAGAAAGTGCAGAAAGAATATCAAGAGATGTAGATGGAGAAGGAATGGCTGTTGGGAAAGGTATAAGAGCTAGAGGAACAGTAGAAGATCATCTTGCAGGCCAGTGAGATGCATGCCCAAGAACAAGAAAAGAAACATCAAGAGGATATTTCTTCTCTAACAACTGATCTGGAGGAAGCAAGGGAGAAGCAGGTTAACCTCCAACCATTCAAAGAGCATGTTTTGGCCCAAAAGGCTAAGATGTTGCAGCTCCAGACTGCTATAGAGGAAGAGAGGTGCAAAGTGCTGTAGGTAGATGGCCGATTGGAGGAAATCTTGGAGACCTCCTCTTACTTTATGGATAGATCTCAGGACGTTCTTGAAGTCCTGACTACAAGAATGGCAAGGCTGGAAAACAACGAAGAAACTCCAGCAGAGCTGCCAGCAAAGGATCAACAGGCCCTCAAGCGGGATTATGACTTATTGGAATTTGCTATAAATACCACTGAGGATTTCAAGAAAGCCGTTAAAAATACAAAAGGAGCATGCACAGAGTTTTTTAGAAGGCTCCTTATTACCTACAACCGGTGCCAGATAGAGGCCGAGCAGAGGCTTGATGCTTTCCCGGACCATAACTTATTTGTGGAGTTTCTGCAGAAGAGATATCAGGAGGAGGAAGCTAAAGTGCAACATATTAAAGCCCTGGATGGTCAGATCTTGAGAAGCGAAGTATATCATTCAGCTATCACTGTGCAGCTTCTGGAGGATCAGCTTCGGTTGAGTGCAGCTAGGATTGAGGCTATAAAGAACCAAGCTGTAAATTTTGAGATCAACATTCAGTTCCTGGAGCCTTGTGCCTTTGAAGGCATTGCCTCTAAAGCCTCGACATGGAAGAAATTTCTAGATGCCCAAGTGGGACCCTCCTCGTAAAGGATTGGTCACTTTTTGTAATGTGTAACATTTTGTAAAAACATTTGAGAAAAGTCAAACGTTGGGAAATGAAGAGTTGGGAAGCCCAAAGGTTACTTTGGGCAGCCCAACCATCTCACCCTTTTGTATAAATGTAGAAAGCTTAGAAGGGATAAAGGGGTTTTTCCCAGTTAGACTGGAAGGCGATATTGTAAGAAGAACTATTTCTCTTTGCAATAAAGAAATATGGTTTTCCCGTTGGAGAAAGATTGGTGGAATTTCCAAATGTTATGCTATGGATGGCTGAAAGATGAACTATTTTGTTTTCCATCTTTTGTCCATTAACCGTGAGATCGTTCTAACTCTCTGAACCCATGTTCTTGTTTAAATGATTTCTGGTTTATTTTGTGGAATTACCACCGTGAGTAATGCATGCTGTTTATAAAACAATTAGCTATCTGATTGTTGAAATATTTTTAATCGTTCATGTGTTAGAGGTAGAAATATCAGCTATCTGCAATTTCTGTTTATAATACATGAACAATACACATTACTCATAAATAAATCACAATTTGGCTCCCCGGGGATAGATAGATAGATAGATAGATAGATAGATAGTTAGTTTACTTCATTCCTGCATAAGTGATTTAGATTCCTGTGAGTGCTAAGACGAGAGGTAAGAACCTGCGCATCACGTTGTGACTGCTCCCTGCATCCTTATCACCCTGCACATTTAGTTAGGCATGTACATCTCATACTTAAATCAAAAAATACAAAAAATATACGGTGGACCGGGCCGCAACCGGTAAAACCTTTGTTTTTGTTACTTGACCTACAGTAGCCGGACTGCAAACTGGATGGATTCCCTATACCAAACAGTCATGGGCTAGTTGGGAACGTTGACTGGGGAGAATCCCTTGCTGTTGTTGCCTACAAATTTCTAGCCCTCAACACATGTATAGGTCAATGATTGGTAGTTTTATATATGTAACAACTAAAAGACAATATGTGATGCTATCAATAGGATTAGTCTCTATATTCCATTCCTTCCCCAAAGAAACACATGTGGTAGTGCTAAAAAGAATCCTTAGATATCTGAAACGAACTATGGAGTATTGTTTATGGTATCCAAAAGGAAATGACTTCACTCTAAAGGAATTTACTGATGCAGATTGGGTAGGAAGTATTGATGATAGAAATAGCATTAGTGGAGCAACATTTTAGTTAAGAAATTCCTTGGTATCATAGCTAAGGAAAAATAAGTCTTGCATTTCAATCTCGACAACAAAAGATGAGTATACTATTGCTGCATCATATTGTACTCAAGTAATTTGGATGAAACAAACATTAGAATATCTACGTGTGAAATATGAGGATCCAATTGTGATACAATATGACAACATGAATGCCATTAACATATCCAAAAATCCAATTATGGACTCCAATAGCAAGTAAATTCCAATAAAATATCATTTTTTAAGAGAACAAGTGTCACAAAATGTTGTCAAATTGGAGTATGTTGATAGAAAGGAACAAATTGCAAACATCTTTACTGAACCACTGAATCAAATATCCTTTGATTATCTCAGACATAAGCTATGGGTTATCCCTCTTCCTTAGGATAAAACTAGAAAATGTACCCTATCACAAAAGGTGGATACAGTCGATAGGGGGAGAAATGATGGCAGTGGGAGTTTTGAGATCCTTTGTCATTAATGTCAAAGGTGGATAAAATTGGAGAGTTGTTTTCATCAATGACAAAGGGGGATAAATTTCAGTATGATTCTCATTGATGTCAAATAATTTCATTAATAACAAAGGAAAATTATAGCAAGTCGAAAGTGTTGAATGGTGGTGTCGACTTATTGTTATGGTCGAGTCTCTGTAAGTCGAATTCGACCTAGTCAACTTATTATCGACCATTGTTAGTCAAATTTGAAGTCAACCTAGTCGACGTAATTGACCTAATCAACCTAGTCAATCTAGTTGACCTAGTCGACCTATTGTCGACCATTATCAGTCGAAGTCGATCACTTGTCGACCATTTTCGGTTGAGTCAAAGTCATAGTCGACAGAGTCTCAGAACCAGATTCACAAGTCAGAGTCATAGACAATCCATATTCAGAGTAAGAGTTCTACATTGAATTAACAAGTCAGAATCTACATAGCTAGTTCTACATTGAAATCGATAAACACAAGAATTGATGAAGTTCAGTTCGACATCTGAATTGACAAATTCGAAGTCGAAACGGTGGAGTCAGAAATGAAGGAATATGCAATATACTTTTGTGGTTGATTCTCGACATCATAATCAATCAGTAGGATTCAAAATTAATGACATATTGTAAATCAAAGGATAAAAAGGATTGAGATTTCACCTGTTTAAGTCGGGATTATGAAGTCGAAATATTTCATAATCACACTATTAAAACACTCAAGTTTAAGAAGACAAGGTAATTCTAAATTATTTATATTTGTAAAAGGTCACAATGAAGAGTTGTGATTATTAGGAAAGATGCACATTTGAAGGTATATAAACAAGGATTTAGCCTTTTAAATAAGTGTCTTGGTACACACAAGTTATAAATCATTAAGTGTACAAAAAAAAAGAATGCATAACTATTAAAGGGAGGTTAGGAGGTGCAAGGGAAGGAAACAAAATCCTGTAGGAAGTCATATCTTCCTTCCATTCATTTTTTGTAAATAGGGTGTCAATGCATCCTTCAGTTGTGGCTGAAAATTTTGGGTGTTGTAGCATCCAACAAGTTGGTTCTTGCAAAATACTTGTAAATATAATTTTTCAGTAATATGAAGTGTTTGTGGTTTTCTTAGTTGGGTTTCCATGATAAAATTCTATGTTCTGTGTCTATTATTGTTTTTTTATTTTTTAATAAGGTAATAAAAATTAAAGAACTATCTAATACTGATTCACCCCCCCTCTAAGTATTACTCGATTTTCCAATAGGGGGTTAGGTGTAGGTGGAGGAGTAAGAGAGTGAGAGAGAATGAGAAAGGGGGTTACTAAGAGTTAGGGACACAGACAAAGATAGGGTTACAGGTAGGGAGAGGAGTAATGGGTGAGAGAGGAAGAGATGAAGAGGGTCTTATGGGATTGGGGAAGATATACATAGGGTTAGGAGTTATAGGTAGGGTGGAGAGAGAGAGAGAAAGAGATGAATGCATTTAGGGGTTTGAGTAGGAGTAGGGAGATTAGAGACAAAGGGGGGTATAAGAGA
>LPNX010810705.1:229157-246054 GCA_001517045.1 Pseudotsuga menziesii | reverse complement strand
GGGGGGGGGGGGGGTTTAGGGGCTTATAGGTAGATAGAGAGCAAGGGGTGATAAGGTGTTAGAGGAAGATATAGAGGGTGGTTTAGGTGAGGAGTGGGGGTGTTGGGTGAGAGAGAGAGATATGGAATATTAGTTAGGGTAAATGGGAGGGGGATTAGAAGAGATAAATATAGAGTGGGTGTTAAGGGTAGGGGGATTAGGAGAGACATAGAGAGTGGGGGGGTTAGGGGTAGGGGGAGTATGAGAGAGATAGAAAGAGTGGGGGTTGTTAGGGGGTTAGAGGTAGAGACTGAGGGGGGTTATATTATATTGGGGGTAAGTGGAGAAAGGGATAAAGAGAGTAACACTTGCTCAATCAAGAAATTACCATAACTATGACACTTGTTTTAAAATTTCCAATGCTAGGATATGCACTACTTACCTTTTTAACAAAATTTATTCTTCACAATTTTATCATAGTATAGAGATAGAACATTAGGGTGGGACAAATTCTTAAAGTAGATTTATTAATAATTATTAGGGTGGGCCCATAGAGTTATCAAGATTTATTGGTTTGGATAAATTATACAAATAATTTATCTTGGACTTCTCTCATGTTGCATACCAACTTCATGCTCTCTTTTGCAAACTTGTTAACAAGATATAAAATTCCAATAGTATTTAGCACAACAACAGTTATATACCAATGTCCCATACATAAACTCATATTTTTCGTATACAACACAAAATCCTATTGCGTATTAAAGTGTTTCAATCCTTCATAATCCATTAAGAAAATTAATCAAAATTATAACTATGATCTCCATGTGATTGTAAAATCTATCAAACATTGGAAATATTACATATAGAAACATCATTGGCCACACATGTATGATCACACTAAAGACTTTTCTTAATAAGTCAATAGAAAATATGGAATAAATTATATCATGCAAGTTATAATACAAAATCCAAGTTATGACAAAGTAGACAGCTCTTAAATGGCCTATAAATTTACATTATCAAAAGGTACAATGATGATACACATATTTCCAAAAGTACATATTCCCTAGACTACACATCAAAACTCAATATTCCTCTTATTTTTTCTTGACTTTGATGAAACATGCCTTTGTTTAGGAATGGTGTGGATCTCTGGAGTCTGCAAATAAAAAATCAAATTTCTTGATCATGACTAACTACACTAATACATTAGCACTGAAAAATAAAAATAAAAATTATGACTCAATTACTTATAATAAACACTCTTTGAATCCATGTGAGGTATCGATTCCTATGGTTACCTCCTCCTCGAAAATTTCCCTTCAAATGCGGTTTAGAAATAAAGGATATAATATCAATTAATTTGAAACAACTATCAACATGTGCATGTCAAAGTATTAATATTACACTTTGTAATTAATGAGCATGTATCACCAAAAAAATAGAATCTAGGATAGGATACTGGGTTTCCTGTGTCTTGAGCGGAGCTATAGGTTGAAGATCATGCTATATCACATGCATGACTAGACTAGAGGGTTCAAGTACTGCTTTTGTTGATGGTGACTGTTAGGTCATGATTTTGTCTTCCTTTATTTCATTCTTTTTATTTATGTTTTTGAACTTTGCTATTACTTTTTTGTTTCTAGAAATTTTGTTGATAGAGATAATTTTGATTTTAAACTTTTAGTTTTCATGATTTTTTATTTTTTAAGCTTGTTTTTACAAATTTTGCTTTAATTTCATAGTTGAGGGGTTTTATAAGGCATATATGGATTAATGAGGTTTATAAATAGAATTAAGGTTAAATTAGACCCATAAACCAAGTTTTAACTCTTATGATTGGCTTAATCATGTGAAATCATTTGATTGGACTTTCTTGTAGCGCAAGACCAAAATAGATACACTAGAGCACCACAAGAAAATTGCGAATGCTAAAATCATCATTTTTCGGTCCAATTTCTTCAACATTCTTATCTCTGAGGTGTCAATCATATTATTTGATGCAGTTGATATGTGTCCTCCATGGTTTAATCATTGAAACAGGTGGATGATTATCATACGGGTAAGATCATGGCGATTTCATGCAGAACAAGTAAAATGATGACAGTGATTTGAATGAGACAAAGATTTTTGGGAATATGTTTCTTATCTGAAGGACATGAAGAATACTGAAGATCATTATGAGAAGATAGTGCTAAGAATTCAGGATTTTTTCAACTAAACGAGAAATTAGGGCTTTTCAGCAGCGGCTATTTGGAGTGGTCTATATGGTTAGAGACAGGTGGAGCATGCAATTCGACACTTAACCATTGAAATAACTACATTCCAGCACTCATATTGCTATTCTAAATAGGTATCCCACGTGCCATTTCTAGGGTTCTCTAAATTTGGGGCTTTTCTGAAGAAATCATTAATGATAAAATTTGAAGGCAAAATATGAGTTTTTCACCTAATACATTTTAAATGATGAATTATTAGCAAATACTTTCAAAGTATTCATTATTTAAATAGTAAATTCATAAGTGGAGCTTGTTGGAGTTTCATGAACTGTATGTTAGGTCAGTCTGTCATGATTTGAAGTTATTTAGATTGTGGCATATCGACAGGAGCTGTTAAACCTTAGTAAAAATGAAGAAAAGTGGAAAAACAAACAGGGAAGAGCTCTCAGACCTAGGGTGGATGAAGAATTTTCCACAATGTGCTTAGTTATTTTTAGATGCAGGATGGTTAACATTTTTCAAAAAGATTGAAGGATACCATGCAGAGGTGCCTTATAAATTTGCTCAGTGCTTAGATAAATACATTGTGTCTTTTGACACCTTATGGTTCAAATTAACTAAGGAATTGATAGCAGAGGCAACAGGGATCTTGAATGAGGGAGAATTATGGTTTAAAAAGGTTCCATTCACCTTCAATGCCCAAAATTATTTGCTTCCTAGTGTGATTGCAGATTGGGGAAATGGTGTTGCAATCCATAATTTCAAATCTGAATGGATTGAGCCTATTAAAGTCTTACAAAGTTATGTTACTTGTGAGGGTAGATATGCCTTTATTTTCAAATACCACTTTAGGTTTCTTCAGCATCTTAGTGATGAGTCCAAAATGAACTTGCCTTTCTTTTTTATGAAAAGTATGCAAAAGATGTCATGCAGAGTTAAAAAGCACCAAGATCATACAAAGCAGTCTATTTTCCATCATGGACTCATCAAGCTTATCATAAGCACTGTCTTGCAGAGTAGGGGAAAGACTTGGGAGTATTTCATTTTTTGGTCAGGTTTTAAAACTGATCAAGAGGGAAAGTCTCACAGAAGACAAGTAGATAAAAAGAAGACTTTGATTAAGAAGCTCAAGAAAAAGGTAACAGTAAAAAATGAAGAGAAGGTGACACTAGAAGAAGCTTCAAACCTTGAAAATAAAAATTCTGAATTTGAACAACAACTTAATGACAATGAAAATAAGAATTTACAGTCATAAATTAAGTAAGCCAAGCCTGTTGAAAATGTTGTACCTACAGAGACAATTCCAGATGAAAAAGAAGGTATTGAAGTGCAAAAACAAAGCCCTATCATAGTTTTATCAGAAGATGAGAAATGCCTATTTGATGATGATGATAAAATTCCAGTCACTAATGCAACCAAGGTTTCTGCTGATCAAAAGCTTTACAGCCATTGTGATGAGGTAGCACTATCAAAAAGAAAGAAAATAAAAGTTGTTGAGTTTGCTTCAATTACTCATCATGGTAAGACTATCAAGATGTTGGGGGAGATTGCTGCTGTTTGGAGACCTAAAACCAGACCTAAGGATAAACTTAGGCTGAACATGAAAAATTTATTGAATCCTAAATTGACCAAAGAAAGAGTGACAGTAATAGAAGATTCTTCATCTAAAGAAAAATTGAATGATGATAAAGATGACAATAAGGGTAAAAATCCAAAAGAATAAAAAAGAAAATATTCCATGACTGATACCAAGATCTCTGATATATTTTTAGAGATTTCGAAAGAAAATGGTACAGGAACAACAACTAAATGAGACAAATATTTCTTGTTCAGAGAAGAAGGAGATAGTTGAAGAGGAAGCTCCATGCAATGCTGAAAATGAAAATTTTCCAAGGTTTATTGTAACTTCTTTAGAACCCATGGAAGAGGATGAGGAGATTTATAAAATATTAAAGATCCCATGGATACCTCAGGGGCTACAAACATCAACAGGAGACAGGTGTATTGATTCAGAACAAGAGAATTTACAAAGAAGTATAAAAAAATATAAGTATCAGGTTGAGTACATACAGAAAACTAATGACGGCTTAGTCATTGCAAATAGAAAGCTCAGAGAGGATTTGGAGGAAGTAAACAGTCAATATCAGGATTTGATTACAATTTCAAGAGAAGCACTAAAAATAAAAAGGCAAACAGAAAGACAATTTACAGGGTTGAAGCAAACCATCCAGGACCTATAATAGCATAATGAAGAGCTAATAAGAAATATTGTAGATATGGATATAGATCAATTGAAGGCAAGAAGAAAATCTCAAACCTTGGAAGGGATTTCCTTACTAGCTTGTTGGCCTTTCTAGACAGACCCGGGTTTAATTTATTGTACCAAAAAAAAACCTAGCTCACTGGCCCTTTCGGCAACAGACCGCAAAACAGCCTAAAGTCTCACCCGAAGTGACCCTAGATGGGGTGGCTGAAGAATTAGGCTTCCTCAACTAGGTTCTGTAGCATCCTAGGTCCTCTTGACTCTAATTAACGAGCTAAATTTCTCAGCAAGGGTTGTTTCTCTCTCCCTAGATGACTCTGCTATGGGACTGAATCTTATCCCATTGCAGCTTCTAGGATGATGCACAAACTTTCTCTCTTGCTCAACTCTTAACCTGCGATATCCCACACTGCAGCTTCCCAGTTAGTGCGATGTCGCTTTTCTACGCTGCGATATTTCCTACAGTAAGGCTCAATATGCTCATCAACTCTCAAGGTCTAGAGGCTTTCTCCATAGGTATAGTAGCTCAGTTAACTCTCATAAGGGTGTTAAACAACTTCACTTAGGCTTCTACAGTTTAACACGCTTAAGATCAATTACACTCAATTCACTGAACTAAATATACGGAAGTCACTTACACTGCAGCTGTTAGCTGTCACAAATCAAACGCTGATAAACTCATATACAGAATACTCGACACATTCAACTCGCATTTAACCTTCTATGTTACTGTAAAATGAAGGATAGCATACATAAATTCATTAACTGATAAGCAAATTTCATGTAACGTAAATCAGATAGTAAATAAGTAGAGCACAATCACATGAAATAGTCACACAACACACGGATGTTACGTGGTTCACCTCTAGGGGGAAGCTACGTCCACAGGAACTGTGTTTATATTATATCTTGAGAGAGTAAACATAGTTCCACTACAACCTCTTATGGGGCCCGAGATCTTCTGGGAAACTCCACACACATAGCTGGGAGCCCTTCTCTTAGATCTCTTCCTCTTCCTATAATGATTTCTTCTTACAATACACCCTTTCTCTCTCTCTCTCTCAATCCCTGTGGATTGTTACATTCATGCTCAAGGATCCAGCCACTGGTTATAGTAAGATAACTACAGACTTAATGACAGAACCAGAGCTCGAACCTTCCTCAATGTCTTACAATACTAACGACAACTAGTAACAACCCAACCAACACAACTAACCAACCTTTCATAATACAAAATGCATGCTTAAATAGGTGGCCCGAAGGTCTCACCGTGATACAAAAATATGGGCCTATCCCAATAGTAACCCAAAACCCTAAATTTGATAGTCGACCTATCTGTACTTTGAACTGCCGCTTACTGGTCACACAGCAGCTTCCTGCAGTCTTCCACGATTTTTGGTGCTGATCGCGGGTATGGGCGATGCTTCCTTGGTTGCTCCCCTTCTATCCTTTGTCTTTAATACCTTGGCCCATTGCTCCTTCTCCATTTATGAGGGTAGCTGAGCCCTCCTGCCGTTGCCTCTGCCTTAAATGCAGTGGTTGAGCTCTCTTCTCAGCCGCTTCAAGTACTATTTCCTTTGACTTCTTTGTTCTGACCGTCATGATTTTCGGCCCGCGATCCATGGCAAGAATTGTGCTATGGTTTCGTACCTTTATCACATCGTATCTCTTATATTGCTAGCTTATCGGCATGGCCAAAACTATCTTTCCTCCAAAAATTGTCCATCTTCTACCAAAAATAGCAGCTTTTCCTGTAGCTGCGGGGCCCTGCTCCAACAGTCCTCTAACACTTACTTGTGGCTCATCCCCGAGCCACTAATAGCTGGTTTCTGTTGTTGTAGTGTCTCCTTGGCTTCCTGCAAAGTCCTTGCGAATCTCTCTCAAAGTCCTGCAACATCTTTGTCCATAGCTTCGACACAGTCTTGTGCCGCTTCAAGAATAACTTGAGTAATCATGGGTCTTATGTGCTATCAATTACACTCTTTCTTGCAATGAACTCCTTCACCTTCTGCTCAACTGCATCGACCAGCTCTGTGATTTGTTCCTGATACGGTTGAAGCATATTATTGAATTGTATCTCTTTTTCTCGCAACCGCTGCGCTTCCTGTTGCGAACTGTTCATCTCTGTCATATTCTTCATCTTTGCAAGAGCTCCTAATCTCTTGACTTATTCCTTTATTGTTGCTATTGCATTCTCTATGTTCTGGATGCTTTGCTACAAATCCAGTCTATCTGGGAGCTTGTCTAGCTCCGACCATGTATTCATTGCATCAGCTAGCAATGACTCTGCATCATCTATGTGACACTTCATCTATTTTGAAGTGATTCTAAAGGCCTGTGCCTTGCTTCCTCATCTGTCTCAGGTTTTCCTGGTGCTCTAGCCTCAAGCTTAGCAATCTGCGCCTTGTGGTCTTCCTCCATTTTTGCCATTGTCTCTTCGAGAGCCTTTGCTCTATCTGCAATTCTTCTTACATTTTACGTTAGAGGCAAGGAAAACTCTATGTCACACTGGGGTAACTCCAATGCGATGTTCTATAGGATCTGACTTAGATACTGTTCTTTCTCTTCATATAGTCTTAACTCCTCTGCCTTTGTCCGAAATCCTGCGGTGAGCTCTGCATTCTGTTGTATCAGTTGAGTGTTCTACTTAGAAGTCACAAGCTCTCTATCCCTGAGCTCTGCGGTTATCTGCTATTGGATCATCTGTAGTTGATCAATGGGGAATTGTGCTAGATTAACCTCGACAGGTTGTCTAACCTGTATCTACACATCAATCATCGAAGCAGGGAATCGGATGCTCCCTGGTGGTATCAGCACTGTATTGGTGCGATCCTTTGCAAAGACTTCCTCATGGGAAATTGATGGTTGTGAGATTTCTCCTGTTGTTGCCTTGACTGGAAGAATCTGCATCATGGCAGCATTCTCAGTTAGTGATTTCAACTCTAGAAGCTGCTTATCTATCATGCTCTACAGCTTGTCCTGCGATGTCTGCATCGCCTGAAACGAGTCCCGCATCTCCTCCTTCACTCTCGCTACGATGAGATCATAGTAATCCTCTGTTAGTGCGGTCTCCATAGTTGGAATTGAGGATTTGACTTTGTTCTTCTTTTGTGCCACTGGTGTCACTTCTACTGCATCTTTCCACTTGAAACCCACCTTATCTTTTCCTTTGTCTAATGGATCTATCAGTCTGGTTTATGTTGGTACAGTTCCTTTTGTGGCATCTTCTAATGCCTTCTTCCACTCTTCATCAAAGTCTTTGATGACATCTTCTACATCCTGTGCTATCATCCTAAACAATCCAATAGCCCAGTCATCCTTTCTAAACCCTTTTGGCCTCAAATAGATTGTATGCCTGTCCACAATGAAATCAAGCCGATTGTGATACATGTCAACAACCTCTGTGTTGATGCACGGTGTCTCTTGGATGACTCGCTTCAACAGCTTATAGTATTCATAGAATACTATCATATTGATATTTTTCTTGGCTGGACTGTTGCTTTCCCATAAGTTTGCATATCGTGCGCCTCTGCACTCTCCGCCTCGTAGCTGTAGAAATTGGGTATGGGGCGTCTCTCTCCACCTGATGAATGCACATAATATCAACAGCCATGAGAAGTGGAAGGGGTGGTTTGGCACGTCCTGCACTGCCAAACAATCTGCAAGAAAAATGTTTAATAAAAAAAAACGCCAATTAAATTGTTCACCTTCTGCGACCTGCACGGCAAGGTGAATTACTAAGCCTATGACTTCTTTAGACTGGCTATAAATATGAGTGTATCATCTGCTAAGGCTGTGAGGTCACAAGACTGACCTCTTCTTTGTAGCTTATACTTGTTAACTAGAAGTGCTGGTAGCTTAGTATCCTTTCTCTTCCCCGATATGTGTGTCTGGGGATCCTTACCGCTTTTGTACAGCCCATTGATGTGGTGTATCATGTCGACGTTCAGGTCAACCCTGTTACCCAGCTAGAGGTAACCTCCATGTACATAGGAAAGTAGCACTCGCACCATGAAATTAACCTCTGCACGTCGTGAAAAATGTGGTATTCTCAACAAATTGAGCAAGCCTAACTGCTCAAGAATCTGGACATGTTCCATAGGAACAAACTCATTTGCACTGGTCCTCGGGTTCCTCTGAACCATAAGATACTAATCCGACCGAAACTAAGGATATGTCTTACTGTCTCCAAGGTTATAGTCTGTAAATTTGAGTGCAGGGACATATCCTAATAGTTCTCCATATTCCTTTACGCGAGGATCAATCGGCGGTAGCGGAATAGGAAACTTACCACCCTTGGGAATGGTTACCTTTGGTGTGTCCTTGACTCATGGAGAAATGTATACTGTTGCCACATGAACTTCTTATTCCTGCTCTGAGCTGGACTCTTCTACTATCTGAGCTTGACTCTTCTTCCTTGGCATCTGCCTGACCTGTGGTGCACCTAATTGCATAATCCCGGGTGGCGTCGTCATAGCAGACTCAAGGACACCATGCTTAAATCGTCACACGACATCTTCTAAAGGTTCCTTCTCAGACAGAAACCGCCCCGTGCGATACTCGGGACTGGTAATGGCTGCAAAAATGTGGAAACTAGCACTCTCTAACTGGAGTATCTCTGCACAGTGAAAACTCTACAAATTACTCTATAATTATCAGAAATCACAAAAGTAACCCTTCTGCTAGAGTGATATGTATTTGTAATGAAGGTGATAATCTATGAAGCAACGGTCGCTTAGGCTAGACCCATTGGCGGAATTTATTGCATGGACAAGACAACACCTTGCGCCCCTTTCCTCATTAATTACTAAAAACGCGTTCAAATTTCCCTCGAAAATTGTGCACAGGTGGTGGTCTCGACCAAGATTTATGAAATCTAGGACAATCATTGTACTGTTTCCAAATCTAGGGCAACATATACCTGTCGTATCTACGTTAATTGCTTGTTAGAGGGTGAAGTGACTGGCCCTCTTTCCCTTTCAAAATCATCTTCGTAGCATGGGGAACATCGCCTCGCTGCGATGTCACACCGCATTGTCCTGGACCAAAAATTTGGCATGAAACTATGCAACGTTCAAAAACTCCGCAATCGTCCTATGACTTGTGCAAAATAAAATTTCCTGCTATGATTCCTCCTACTTAGAACTTTTTGACCTGGTGTAGACTAGTTATGGGTGCAATGCCTCCTTTCAACTACACTGGACATCTGCACCACTTAGTTCTCTGAGTTAGGGTTGGGAGGTGGAGTGGCTATCACTATAAAGCGTAGGCCTACTGCCATTAATCAAAGTAGGAACAAGTTCCCCATTCAGTTTACTGAGCTGAACGACACCTCCTTCTGTGAATTGCTGAATCTGATATGGCCCCAGCCAATGTGTCTTGAACTTCCCTGGAAACTTAACAAACTTGATGTCATAAATGATCACTAGGTCTCCTGTATAAAAAATCTTTCTCTTGATGTGCCTGTCATGCCAAGCTTTTTCTCATTCCTTCTGCACTTTTTGATGAAATCCTGCGATGAATCTGTCTTCTTCTAAGGCAATCAGCTGCGCTAATATTTCATTCATCATATATGTATCAGCGATCTCGTTAATTTGAGCAATTCTTAAACTGGGAATTATATATTCCATAGGCATAACAGCCTCTTGTCCATACACCAAGATGAAAGGTGTGTGTCTTGTGAGTTTCTTGCATGTAGTCCTATAAGCCCATAGCACAGCATTAACCCTGAGGTCCCAATCATCTCTTTGGTTGTTACAGATCTTAGTAAGAGCATTTTCTAGAATCTTGTTAAAATCCTCCACCGTACCATTAGCTTGTGGGTGGTAGGGAGTGCTCTTATGATGCTGTATCTGAAATTCCTCCGTCATGGCCTCAATAGTGCGATTCAGAAAGTGTGTTCCTTGATCACTCATCAAAATTGCTAGACATCCAAATCTACTTATGATGTTTTCAAAAATGAATTGTGCAGCTATGGCAGCATCGCAATTCCTCACAGCTTTGGTCTCTGCCCACCTAGTGAGGTATTCTGTTCCTGTGATGATGTATCTCACACCAGTTTGTTTCCCTGGTGGGTTGATAGGACCCATGAAATCTATAGCCCACTTTTCAAATGCTTGTAGCGTAATCTATGGTTGCAGTGGCATTTCATCTCTCCTCGAAGGTTTTCCTACCCTCTGGCAGATATCACAGCATCTACAAAACTCCTTAGTGTCTTTATGCAAAGTAGGCCACCATAATCCTACAGCTAGATTTTTCTGAGCAGTTGGCTTTCCTGTGAAATGGCCTCCTGCGGTACCTAAATGTGCTTCTCTGATAATGGCCTCTTTCTCATGAGGCATAACACATCTACGCAGGACTTCATCTGGACCTAACTTGTATAAATGTCCTGCGATCAAAGTGAAATCTGCTGCTTTAACAACTAATTGTTTCTTTTGTTGCTTAGTAAACTCAACTGGTGCCCACCCTGTAGTGAGAAAGTGGATAATATCTACGTAATACTCATCTATGATATGGATAGAAAACAATTGCGCATCTAGCAAATTATCCTCTAAATCACTTGGTTCTTCTCCTGAGTCTATCCGCGACAGATGATCAGGTCCTGCATTTAATCTCTCTGGTTTTACAATAATTTCAAAATCATACTCCTGAAATAGGAGTAACCATATACAGATCCTTCCCCCTAACACTAGCTTATTGACCAAATACTTTAAAGTAGAATGGTCAGTGAACATCTTGAATGGGGCACCCAATAGGTAGTGCCTGAACTTCTGTAGAGCATACACCATAGCTAATCCTTCTCTTTCTATAGTGGTGTAGTTCTTTTCTGCGGTAGATAACTTTATGCTTGAGTATGCGATAGGGTGATCGATACCCCCTTCTTCTGGCTGTGTTAAGACAATCCCCAGTGCGATGCCAGATGCATCCACATGTACATGAAATGGTTTGTTCCAATCTGGAAATACTAAGATGGGTGTTGTAACCATCTTCTCTTTAAGAGTGTCTAAACTTTGCTGGCATTCCTCATTCCATAGGAATTTCACTTCTTTCTTTAACAAATTTTCCATTGGTGCTGTGATCTTTGCATAGCCTTTGATGAATTTTCTATAGTACCCTGTATGGCCAAGCACTGTCCTCAATTGCTTGACTGAGTTGGGTGCTGAAAGATTTACAATGATGGCAATCTTTTCAAGATCTACCATCAATCCTTGTCTACAAACAATATGACCCAACAAAATACCAAATGGTGCACAGAATATACATTTCTTCAAGTTAAGAGAAATCTGATATTGCCTACATTTCTCTAACATGAGCCTTAAATATCCTATATGCTTTTTGATTAATCCAAATACAGTCCAATCATCAAAATAGAATTCTAAGAATTTATGGATGTATTCCTTAAAGACCGCAACTACTACTCTAGAAAAAATAGCTGGTGCATTTTTAAGACCAAAGGGCATTACCGTATAATGGAATGAGCCCCATTCTGTCGCAAAGGTGGTCTTATGTCGATCCTCTACATGGATTCTTATCTGGTGATAGCCTAAAAAGCCATCAGTGAATGAGTAGATCTCCTGTCCTCCCACATTGTCTAAAACTTCATCAGTGAAAGGTGTCAGAAATGGGTCATGAAGTGATGCGTCATTGAGTTTGCGCAAATCGACACAAATCCTGATTTCTCCTTTAGTTTTATTTTCCTGCACAACTATGGGAGTAACCCATTCGCTCTCTTCTACTAGTTCAATGATGCTTGCTGCTAGCATCTTATCAATCTCATCCTTAAATTTTTCTTTATAACGAGGATTTAATCTGTATGGACACTGCTTAACTGGCCTAGCATCTGATTTCAAAGGTATCCTCATGACTCCCAAATCTCCTACTATTCCCTTCATCTCTATAAACTTAGTGGGAAATAAGTCCTGATAGTCATGTAACAAATCTGCAATGTGTCCTACCGTTTCATCATCCCAATAGTCTCCAATAGAGGCAAACTTTGGTTCTGTTTCTGTGCCAATATTGATCTTTTTAATCTTAATAGGCTCTGTGACAGCTGGAATCTCTAGCTTTGGTCCATCAACTTCGCGAGTCCCTTCTAAGTCTGGAATGTTGATACTATGAGGATTCTCATCCTCATCATCTGGCTCTTCTATGAAGTTGTAACACTCTAGCACATGTTCTAACTAGATGGCCCAATCAGGCTGAGCATACACTGGTAGGGTATAGTCATCAAATATCTTAGTCTTTATAATCTCTAGAGCCTGATCAATGCTTAAATACTCAGATTCAAAATTGAAAGTGAGTACAAAGCTGTCTATCATAATTGGCCATGTAATTGTTCCTCTGTGCAACTCTGCCTCAGTGTACCAGTTCCTTGGGACTGTGTCTAAAGTGTGAATGAATAGGTGAACCCATTCATCCTCTGGAATGTTCGACCAATTCTATTCACAAATATTAATATGTGACCTGGGGTCACTTTCTCCTGTATATTTCTGTTGTAAACACTCCTTGGCATTAGAGAATCTGATCACCATCAATCTCTTAAAATCATCCCATGATGTGATATTTTCTTTATGTGCATGCCACCATCTTCCAGGTGTGGCTTTTACTGCAAGGTCAATAATTGCCATCCTCTACTCATGAGGGATTTCCTACTCAAACTACTATTAAAAGTCATTGACATCTGCTAAGCCATCAAACGACAGAATATCCTTAATATCTGTTCCAATCCATCGCAGTGACTTAGTCATAAATGCACATCTACGAGCTGAAACTTCATAAAGTCTGTTCTACCAATTTTCTAAACCAACATCCGAATCCAATGCGCATGAGCTATCGCATCGCCAACTAATATTTCCTTCTGCGGTGGGATTGATATAATCACTCTGGTTAGCAGTCATCTGATAGAGGCTCTCCATATTATGCACATCTTCCTCTGCTCTGATAGGTTCAATGTATCGAGGACCCTGAAAAGGATCCAACGGTGTGATGAATCGAATCTATTTATCCTAAAAGGTCATTTGTCTTTTATTCAAATCGATAACACCCATGTTTTCAAATGCCCAATCAATACCTAATAAATATGGATACAGTCTGCTGTCGCCAATAATTTCTATGACTTCAAAATCTGTAAAGCTGCGAACTCCATCAATATCAACTGGTACTTGTAGTAATCGACCCAATGGTGATACCCTCTGCTGATTGGCTAATCATAGATGGATAGGTGATCTGGATAACTTAGGGCTACCCATATGTTTCCATGTCTACTTAGTAAGAACATTTACCTTTGATCCTAAATCTAGGATTACCTCATCCATTTCAAACTCTCCAATTTGTACTGTGAGTCTCATTTCTCTTCGTGTTCTTGTATGGCCCATAATATTATGAACATCACACTGCGTACTGCTCATGGAAGAAGATTGTTGATACTGATCTATGATGCGATGAAGCTCTTCTATGGCTTTCTCATTTCTTACGAGTTTCAAGCAGATCCATAGGAAGGATTGTACACTTCCTGTCAACTCATCCTCTTCGCACCTTCCAGATGTGGTAGCCTGCGATATTTGCATAGGACTAACACCACAAGGTTTTTGTTGTGGTACGCCCCTACAAGGAAATATCTACGATCCTAATGGTGTAGGGTCAGTAAATAAATTTTTAGCTTGCTGAAATGTTTCTTTGTTCTTCTACAGGTCAAGTGGTGTAGATTTATCAGTGGCTTTACGCACCCACTTCGGACCTGTATTCTTTTCGGCATCCTACGATGTCCTAGTAGTAGAAGCACCACTGCGAGTTACAACATTGACTCTTGGTTCTGGTTCTTTTTTCTCAGCAGCAATAAGCTGAATATTCTGGTTTACTGTTGGCTTAGGATCCTTAATCTTGGCTATCAAGATAGGACATTCTTCTATAGTATGATCATAGGACTTGCAATACTTACATGTTGTAGTAGGGTTCTAACAATCCCTAGCATAATTTCCTATGGCTCCACAGTTGTAACAAACAATCGGTCCATGGCCACGGCCAAAGCCTCCACCACGGCCTCTTCCTCTGAATCCTCCACCACAGACATCATGAGTCGGTTCATGTTGTGGACCTGCTGCTGGTCCTGATGTCTCTAACTGGACTCTATAGAAGTCATGTTTTCTCTCTATCATGAGATCATAAGCTTTGCAATTATTTTCATCATGTCCTACTAACTTATAGAAGTTACAGTATAAATTCTTAGGAGTTTGTACATACTTCTGAAGTAAAGGGCATTCATGTGGTCTATGTCCTCTTGTTCTACAGATTTCACACCATGGCCCTTGGTTCTGTACTAAGGGGTTAGGAGCCCCACTTGCTATATACTCAACAAATACTGGACAGTTATATTTGGTATGGCCATGTCCTTTATACTTTGTACACCATAATTCTTGTTCAACCTCTTTCTCTTTCTTAATCTCATGTAGCTATAAAGTGAGATTAGCTAACTGATTCTATAAGTTTGTCATACCTGCACTAGTCTCAGCTAAAGGTGAAGCCTCTAGTTTCATTGCCATCTCCAATGCTTCATCCTGCGTATGGAGTTTGTATTGCATTAGTGGAAGTCTGATATGAGGGAGCAGTGCTGCGATGGACCATTCCTTATGCTACTCCGACGCAAACTCAAAACTAACTTGGTCTATAAGAGCTTTAAATTTCTGATCAAAATCCCATACTGACTCTGTGGGTAACTGTTTAATGTATTTAAGTTGTGTGATACATTGTGACTCAGACTTGGGTTTCTTAAATTCCTTAGTCATTGTAGTCTTGACCTCTACGAGTGTTCTATTCTGCGCTGATGTATACTTCATATACCATGTTAAAGCTCTTTCTCTAAGTGTAGTGGCCAACTGGACAAGCTTAGTATTGTCATCCTGGATCTGTTTAATGGTCCATACAGCTTCACATAGGAACCAATGTTTTTCTGCGTCTTCTACCCTTATACCCCTAAAGGTAGGTAATTTCATGTCATCCCCCATTCTGTTTCTACGAGGTGGATTCTGATTTGCTGTATTACTACCACTTGGCAGTGTAAATGTAGGTGGTATAAAGGTAGTATGTGTTATTCTGTTCTTATGACTGTTTCATGAAACTCTCACAATTTACCTATATACAGACTTAGTTTGTACTGTTGTAATAAAGGAACTTTGAAGCCTTGGTTCAGGTGAATTTGACTCCCTGTTGGGAAGTTTTTACTTCATCTTTTTAAATAAATAGGCCTGTCCAGGAGTATATTGCAGATTGTGAAGGAGTTCAAAGAACAGAAAACCAATCTGTAAAACCTATTTGAAACCTAAAGTCAGACTGTTTCTAGTTCTTGAAAGAAGAAGATGGGAAAGAGTGGCAAAAGTGGAAAAATCAATAGGGCTGAGCCCACTGACCTAGCATGGATTGAGAAACTCCCAGACTATGCTGAGTTGTTTCAACAAGCAGGTTGGCTCAATTTCTTTAGAAGGATCAATGGCTACAATGCACAAGTCTCTTGTAAGTTTGCTCAGGGGCTGAAAGAAGACATGGTCATCCTGGATGCTCTAAAATTCAAATTGATTGTGGAAATAATTGTAGAAGCAACTGGAATCAGTAACGAGGGTGAACATTGGTTCAAAAAGTTACCTTTTGATTTTGAACCTCAGAGGTACTTGTTACCTAATGTAACTCCTGACTGGAACAAGGGTATTCCTATTCAAAATTTTAGGAAAGAATGGATTGAGCCCATTAGGATATTACAGAGTTATGTGACTTGTGAAGTCAGGTATGGCTATGTGTATAAATATCACTTTAGATTCATCCAACACATGGTAGGAGTCTCCAAGATGAATCTACCCTTCTTCTTTTTGAAGAGCTTGCAAAAGATGTCCAGTAGGGTAAAACAACATGAAGATCATTCCTCCCAGTCAATCTTTCATCATGGTATGATCAAGCTGATCATCACCACTATGTTGCAACATGAGGGTAGGACATGGGACTTCTTTCTATTCTGGTCAGATGTTCACCCCCAGCAAGAAGACCAGCAACCTAAGAAGCAGACTGATAAGGGAAAAGTGATGATGAAAAAGTTAGGTCACACAGCCAAACCTACAGATAAAGATGATGTTAAAGCTAAGAAGGTAGCAGAGCAGGTAAAGGTTGTCAGTCAGTTCAAAATGTCTTCAGATTTCCCTAAAAGCAGGTACTCATTGTTTGCAGGAGAAAAAGTGCAGCCTAGTTTGCAATTGCCACCAGCAGCAGATACTCAAGAAATCAAGACTATTGATGAAGAGAAGACTGCTGTACTTGAAGATGAAGTGCAAACTAAACAAAGAATCCCCCTCACCATTTTGTCTGAGGATGAAGGATATTTATTAGAGGATGAACAGCCAGTTGATGAAGCAGAGCTAAGTGCTGAAGAATGTGGAGAATTCCTCTCCTCAGA
>LPNX010810705.1:145024-226980 GCA_001517045.1 Pseudotsuga menziesii | reverse complement strand
GTAGGATTCCAGCAGAGATCAAACCTACTGAAACATCAGCCAAGCTGACTTATGCAAATGCATTTGACCATGAATTTTCATTATTACTCAGAGAAAGAATACCTATCACTCTGCTGAACATGCAAGATGCCGCATTGGAGGTAGAGTCTAATTTGCTGGCTTCTAACAGGCTTAAAAAAGAAACACCACAGCAGCAATATGAAAGAAAGGGAAAAAAGGAAGCTGTTTCAACAAGTGCTGCCCCTCAGTCTGCTGAAGCCAAAATTGATGAAATGGCTAAGCTTGTGAAAATTCTTACTTCCAAGTTAAACAAACTAGAGCTTGAAAAGAATTCAACTAAACCTACTCAAGAAGCTCAGAGGAACCCAAATAACCAAAATCGGTTTAGAAGGCAGTTTGCTCCTAGATTCATGCCAAGGGAGCGAAGGAATAATGACATACAGCAAGAAAGGAGAGAGAATGAGGAGCAAAGAGTACCTCCACCTTTCCAAAATAATGTAGCTAATGAAGAAGAGGTTGATGAACAGTTTCTCTTTGAAGAGACCGAAACAGATCAGGATCTGAATCACTTTGGAGATGATTTATATGGAGGTTTCATAACAGAAGAAGATTTTCTGAACTCTGAGTACTATGATGCTGATTTGTATGAAGTTGAAGATGATTTGGAGTTTGAGAAAACTACTGTAAATGCTGCTTCTAATAAGAATGGAATTAAGAAGATTATTAATCTCAGATCTGGTCCAAAACAAGTAGTCCAAGCTCCCAAGAAGAAAGCTGTTGTTCCCGCTGCAGCTGTTCCTGATAAACAAGTTGCTGATCCTGTCACAGAAAAGAAGCAGCCTGCAGAAAAGTCCAGGAAGAATGCTGAAATTGAAGAGGTAAACAAAGCTACTCAGAATTTCAATTTGGAAATTGAATTAGGAAAGCTGAAAATTCCTGTTCCATTGACTGAATTAATAAAAAATCCCTCTTATAAACAAACAGTTTTGAAAGTAATGAATTCTGCTAGCAGTCAGCCTGTTTCTGATACTATAAATTTACAAGAAGAAAGCCCAAAGATATTCATTGGGTCTGCTCTAGCTGAGAAAATGGAAAATGAAGCTGGTGCTTCTCCTCCCTTCTATGTTACCTTAACTGTCCATGATCAAATGATCCACAATTGTCTGTTAGATTCGGGTGCATCTCATAACCTAATGCCCAAAGCTGTGATGGAAGCCCTTGGTCTCAGTATCACCAAACATTATCATGACTTATATGCCTTTGACTCCCGAGCTGTCAAGTGTTTAGGAGTAATTAAAGATATGGTCGTTAACCTTACTCAGTTGCCCATGAAGAGTGTCATAATGGATGTTGTTGTAGCTGATATCACACCCAAGTTTGGTATGCTTCTTTCAAGATCCTGGGAAAAGAAGGTTGGAGGAACATTACAGATGGATCTATCATATGCCACCATTCCTATTTTCGGTGGAGAAAATAGGATACTTTACAGAGAACTACAGTTTTCCTACATTGTCACAGATGATAAAAACCCCAGTAATCATCCATTGTACTCTGTTGACAAAGATCTAGGGACTTGCATGTTGAATTTCAGTGATGAAGATAATTCTGTTGGCCTCTTACAAGTTGAAAAAGAAAAACCAGTGAGACATTGTAGAGAAGAAGAAGATCAGCTGTGGGAATTGTATTTTGATGGATCCTCGTGCAAAGAGGGTGCTGGAGCTGGGGTCTTACTCATTTCTCCTGGAGGTGAAATAGTGAAACTCATGTATAATTTGGAGTTTGTTACCACTAACAATACTGCTGAGTATGAAGCTCTGATACTAGGACTGAAAGCTGCTAAAGACTTAGGCATTCAGCAAATTACTGCATATGGCGACTCTGAGTTGGTTGTTCGATAGGTGAAGAAAAACTATCAAGTAAAGCAGGATTTGTTGAAGGTCTATAGGAATGAGGTATGGGATATGATTGAAAATTATTTCATAGCATTTAATATCACTCATATTCCAAGAAATCACAATGAGACTGCGGACTCTTTAGCTTTGGCTGCTTCATACTTCAGAATCCCTAAAACTACTCAGCTAAGGTATCCTATAGAGGTAAGGTACAGACCATGTGTCCCTGACAATGTGAAGCACTAGAGGGTTTTTGAAGATGATATTGAAATTGAGAAATTTCTTGAGCTTACAGATGAGTTTTCCAATGCTCAAATTGATCAAGATGAAGGAGAAGAACAGGATGATGAGTCTGCTGAAAATGAGTCTGTTGAAAATGAGTTTGCTACACAAGAGATAGCAGGCCATAAGATCATTGAGTTGAAGAGAAACTTTATCCCTAAGGGTTTAGTGCCTTTAGAAAGAATTTTTACCAAGGATGACACTCCTTCAAAACCAGTGGTTCAATCTTCAGAAGACAATGTAGTGGACTGCAATATTGGTACTGCAGAAAACCCAAGAATGGTAAAAATTTCTAAGTCTCTGACAGCTGAGCAAAGGAGCAGATATATTAAGCTTTTGAAAGAATATGTGGATGTATTTTCATGGTCCTATGAAGAATTAAGAACCTATGACACAGCAATCATTCAGCATAAGGTTCCCTTGAAGCCCAATGTCAAGCCTTTTCGACAGAAATTAAGAAGGATAAATCCAACCTTATTTCCTGTGATTGAAAAGGAAATAAATAAGTTGCTGGATGCGAAGATAATAGTACCTCTCAGGTACTCTTCCTGGGTTGCAAATCTTGTACCTATCAGAAAAAAGAATGGGGAGATTAGATTGTGTGTTGATTTCAGGAATCTTAACAGATCTTCATTAAAAGACAACTATCATTTGCCAAAGATTGAACAAGTATTACAGCAGGTGGTTGGAGCTCAGAGGATTTCCATGGTGGATGGATTTTCAGGGTACAATCAGATTGCCATGCACCCTGATGACAAAGAAAAGACAGCCTTTACCACTCCTTGGGGGACTTTCATGTATGACAAAATGCCCTTTGGTTTGATGAATGCTGGGGAAACTTTTCAGAGGGCAATGGATATTGCATTCGTGGGAGAAAAAGATAAATTTGTTGTCATCTATTTGGATGACATCACTGTGTTCTCACAGTCGGATGATGAGCACTTAAAACATTTGAGGCAGACTTTCCAGAAATGCAGAAAATTTGGCTTGTCTTTGAACCCCAAGAAATCTCATTTTGCTGTTCAAGAGGGCAGATTGTTGGGTCACTTGGTGTCTGCTGATGGTATCAGAATTGATCTGAAGAGAGTCCAAGCAATACTGAAGATTAGTTTGCCCAGGAGTAAGAAGGATGTGCAATCATTCATTGGTAAGATAAATTTTTTGCGGTGGTTTATTCCTAATTTTGCTGAAACCATAAAACAAATCACACCTATGTTAAAAAAAGACCAAGAAGTCAGGTGGACTGTTGAAGCAAAGGCAGCATTCGAGAAAATCAAGGTGGCTCTGACAGAAGCACCTGTGTTGGTAAGTCCTGATTTTACCAAGGAATTCCTTACTTTTTCTTTTGCTTCAGCAGATACAATTGTAGCTATCTTACTTCAGAAAAACAAGGAAGGACTAGAGCAGCCCATTGCCTTTTTCAGTAAAACTCTCAGGGATTCTAAACTGAAGTATAGTATTCTGGAAAAACAAGCCTATGCTCTGGTAAAGGCTTTGGAGTTTTTCAGAATTTATGTATTGCATTCAAAGGTTGTTTCATTTGTTCCAAATGCTGCAGTGAAAGATGTCTTGACACAGCCCGACAGTGAAGGAAAGAGAGGAAAATGGATTGCAAAGATCATGGAGTACGATGTGGAAATCAGACCTACTAAGCTTGTCAAGGGTCAAGGTTTGGCTAAGCTGCTAGCTGATTTGAATTGTCAGGCATTATGATTACATATCATGGCTGAAGATATTGCTCATGAAGAAGACCAAGCAGCACTTGAAAAGGAAAATATCATGGACTTTTATTCATCTTCAGTTTGGTATGCTGATATTGTTTATTTCCTATTATTTTTGCAATGCCCTGAACACTTGGATAGGAAGGCTACCAGATCTCTGAAGCTGAAAGCTACAAAGTACTGTTTGGTAGAGGATCAATTGTTTTGGAAAGACCCAGGAGGTATCTTGTTAAGGTGTTTGGATCAAGCTGAAATAGGGGAAGTAATTTTAGAATCTCATGAGGGAGCCTGTGGAGGGTATAAGTATTGGAAAGCTACAACATATAAAATTTTACGAGCTGGATACTATTGGCCATCCCTATTCACAGATGTTTACCAGCAGGTAAGAGCTTGCATACCCTGTCAGAAATTTGCAGGTAAACAGAAGTTGTTGTCTTTACCCTTAAAGCCTATTGCAGTCAATGCCCCTTTTCAGCAATGGGGTCTGGATTTTATTCGAGAGATAAATCCAGCATCTTCAGGACAGCATCATTGGATTCTGACTGCCACATATTTCTTCACAAAATGGGTGGAAGCCATTCCTACAAGGAATGCTACAGATAAGGTGATTATGGAGTTCATTGAAGACAATATCCTGAGTAGATTTGGCTGTCCATAGAGATTAATAACTGATAATGCCAAGGCATTCAAATCCAAAGCAATGGTGGCCTTCTGTGAGAAAAATGGCATCATTTTGAAGCACTCAACTCCCTATTATCCTCAAGGAAATGGCCAGGCTGAATCATCTAACAAGAATATCGTTCAAAGTATTAAGAAATTGCTGAAGCATAATAAAAGGTCTTGGGATTCAATGCTGAAATATGCATTGTGGGCAGATAGAATCACTGTTAAGCAGGCCATTGGCACTTCTCCTTTTCAGCTGGTTTATGGAACAGAAGCGGTATTTCCTGTTCAGCTGGGAATTCCGGTGATGAAATTCCTTCAGAATTCTCAAGAAGAACCAAATTATATGCAAAGGAGGATTTTTGAAATGATAGAGCTACAGCAGCATAGAGAAAAGGTGGACAAAGAAGCTCAGCTGTACAGAGCTAAGGTAAAAAACAGGTTTGACAGAAAAGTTAAAGAGCATATTTTTTCAGAAGGTGAGTTGGTTTTAAGATGGGATGCAAGAAAGGAATAGAAGGGTAAGCATGGAAAATTTGATAATCTTTGGTTTGGCCCTTTTCTGATATCAAAAATTTTGGAAAATAATACATTTATCTTGCAGTCCTTGGAAGGTGAGGAATTACCCAACCCTGTTAATGGGCGATTCCTCAAACACTTTTACAGTTTATGAGGGCATTTTTTCACTGATCATTGTACATACCGGTGTGAGTAAATTAGAATAAAGACTCCATAGCCCAATGGAAGTTTTCAGATAGGTGAATAAAGGACAGAAGGCACTGGTCTACAGGTTCTTGAAGCCTCGCAGGGAGGACTTCATCCCGCAGCTGGAGCCAGATGTTAAGTCAGTAAATTTTCTCTTCAATTTTGGTTTGTCTCCTCCATTTTTGGTTGGTTTTTCCATTTTATTTCCATTAAGGTTTTGTTTTAAGTTTTATTTTTAGTTTTCTTTAAGAACTTTTTAGTGGATTAAATGGTTTTTTTTGAGCTTGCTTTTTATAGATTTGTTTTAGTTTTGGTCCTTTGTATTTTAAAGGAGTTAAAGAAAGGTCATTATATCAAATATTTGATTCATGAATGTTTATTTGGAGCTTACCTAGACATGATTATCACTTTAGCAGCTTTTTAAACCTCTGACAAATTAGCAGAAAGTTGAAAAATAGCGAAATTTTAACACTGGACATATTCTTGTAGCGCTGGACAAAAATTTAACAAAGGGCGCGCTACAAGAATATCGCGGCCCTTTGTTTTTTCAAATTTCAAATTAATTTCTATCATGATTTCGGTTTGTGAGTGACTAATCGCATTGGATGAGTGGTTTAGCACGTGTAGGCTGCAGTTTCAGCACGTTTTCAGGTGGTTATCAGTCTCAAAACAAATCAGGCTCATCATTGCTTATAATGCGGAAGCAGTTGGACAGATATCAGTAAATATCGGTCTAAGCTGGAATAATTCTCTTTTTACACGCATTATCAGAGGAGAAGACTGCTCATGAAGTAAATTTAACTTCTCAAAAGGTGGATTGTGTTGCTGTGGAGAAGAGACAGTGTTATGAATGATAGCGAAAATTAGGGCTTTTTAATCTACTTACCTGCGGTCAAAGTAATAATATGAAAACACCTGTACGCACATGGAGAGGCAGTTGACAGCCAAAACGAAGGCTTAAGCCGTGGCAGTTGAACAATCGGTAGGTATTTTAATACAAACCTCTATAATTGAAAAAATTGGGTTTTTCTTGCTGAAGGTTATTCTGGAGAAATTGGTTGCTGCAGAGGATAGAATAGGTTACAAAATGAATTGTTCACCACAGAAATAACTGATTGGAGCTATTCTGAAGAATTTCACTGAACAGAGCATCAAAATACCCTTAAGTTTAAAGCATTCAATTTTTGGAATTTCGATGACAGTTTGAAGGAAGGTTGTTTTTGTTTGCTCTCCAATATACTAAAAGAAAAACTATGATATTGAATATTGGCTACAATGATCTAACTGAAAAGGATTTCTCTCAGAATTAATGCTCATTTGAACCAGAATCTACAGGAATCAGCATTGAGATGATTTATAGATTGTTTCATTATGTTCATCCTTCACACAGAAAGTGTTCAGTTTACTGGTGAAGCTGTTGATAATTGTCATGATTTGTAAAATCAATTGTTTGGAGAACATGTTGGCTTTTATATACAGGTTTTGAAGACAGTCTTTTGGCTAAGGTGAATATATTGCAGACAGTGGTGTTTTTCTCCCTTTTCATACAGATAGTCTCCAGTCGGTCAAATGAGCCTGTGGTTGATGTTACTCTTGCAAAATATGAAGCTGTGAGAATTTTAGGGTTTGAAGATCGAGGCTAGTTGATACACAGAAATAGAAGTGCAATATTGAAGATAGAACAGCCACATTCACTGACAGTCTTCAATTACATTGAACAGCCTGGACACTGAAATTAATCAAAGTGCTGTTTTCTGTGATTTGAATCAGTTTGTACTAAAGGAAGAGATCATATCTGAATGCATATCCTAGTGCTTGTTTCCTTAACCCTAAAATGAGGAGCTTGGATGGCATATAGTCTGAAACAGTTCAACATTATGTTTGATGGTGCATTTTTGAAGAATGAGCAGTGTTATTCTGTTCTTATGACTGTTTCATGAAACTCTCACAATTTACCTATATACAAACCTAGTTTGTACTGTTGTAATAAAGGAACTTTGAAGCCTTGGTTCAGGTGAATTTGAATCCCTGTTGGGAAGTTTTTACTTCATCTTTTTAAATAAATAGGCCTGTCCAGGAGTATATTGCAGATTGTGAAGGAGTTCAAAGAACAGAAAAACAGTCTGTAAAACCTATTTGAAACCTAAAGTCAGACTGTTTCTAGTTCTTGAAAGAAGAAGATGGGAAAGAGTGGCAAAAGTGGAAAAATCAATAGGGCTGAGCCCACTGACCTAGCATGGATTGAGAAACTCCCAGACTGTGCTGAATTGTTTCAACAAGCAGGTTGGCTCAATTTCTTTAGAAGGATCAATGGCTACAATGCACAAGTCTCTTGTAAGTTTGCTCAGGGGCTGAAAGAAGACATGGTCATCCTGGATGCTCTAAAATTCAAATTGACTGTGGAAATAATTGTAGAAGCAACTGGAATCAGTAACGAGGGTGAACATTGGTTCAAAAAGTTACCTTTTGATTTTGAACCTCAGAGATACTTGTTACCTAATGTAACTCCTGACTGGAACAAGGGTATTCCTATTCAAAATTTCAGGAAAGAATGGATTGAGCCCATTAGGATATTATAGAGTTATGTGACTTGTGAAGGCAGGTATGGCTATGTGTATAAATATCACTTTAGATTCCTCCAACACATGGTAGGCGTCTCCAAGACGAATCTACCCTTCTTCTTTTTGAAGAGCTTGCAAAAGATGTCCAGTAGGGTAAAACAACATGAAGATCATTCCTCCCAGTCAATCTTTCATCATGGTCTGATCAAGCTGATCATCACCACTGTGTTGCAACATGAGGGTAGGACATGGGACTTCTTTCTATTCTGGTCAGATGTTCATCCCCAGCAAGAAGACCAGCAACCTAAGAAGCAGACTGATAAGGGAAAAGTGATGATGAAAAATTTAGGTCACACAGCCAAACCTACAGATAAAGATGATGTTAAAGATAAGAAGGTAGCAGAGCAGGTAAAGGTTGTCAGTTAGTTCAAAATGTCTTCAGATTGCCCTAAAAGTAGGTACTCATTGTTTGTAAGAGAAAAAGTGCAGCCTAGTTTGCAATTGCCACCAGCAGCAGATACTCAAGAAATCAAGACTATTGATGAAGAGAAGACTGTTGTACTTGAAGATGAAGTGAAAACTAAACAAAGAAGCCCCCTCACCATTTTGTCTGAGGATGAAGGATATTTATTAGAGGATGAACAGCCAGTTGATGAAGCAGAGCTAAGTGCTGAAGAATGTGGAGAATTCCTCGCCTCAGAGGTTAAATCAGCTAGACCTAAGAAGAAGAAAAAGAGGATTGTAGCTTCATACAGAAGGCCTAAAACTAGGCCAACTAATAAACTCAGGTGGAATATGAAAAAGCTACTTAATCCCAAACTAAATTTCAGACAAGAAGTTGTTGTGATTGATTCTTCCTCTAATGAAGAAGCAGAAATTGTTAAACAGGGAAGCAAAAGCAAGGGAAAGTCAACTGCCAAGCCTTCTTCTTCTTCTCAACCTGCTGTGTTGGAAAAATTGTCACAGTCTGCAAAAGAAATAAGTCAGCTTGTTTCTAAATTATCAGAAATAATTGTTGAGATAAGAGATAGACTCATCAAACAGCAGGAGAATGAAGACCTTCAGGAAAAGATAGCTGATATGAAAAGAAAACATAAAAGATCAAAGAGGAGGTCTCAAAACCTAAATGGTTTAGACCTACTTGCTAAAGTAGCGAAGGAGCTTTGAATTGGTTATGCTTTAATTAATGAATCAGTTTGACAAACAGTTTTTGTTAATGATTTGTTATTTTTAGCAATTTTGTAATTTTGTAAAAAAGAACTTTTTACTTTACCTTAGTGATTCGATGGAGACAGTTAGGATGTGAGACCTAACTGATTTTGGGAGAATGTTCCTATTTAGATGAGTTAGCAAGACATTGTGAGGGTTCTGAATTTTGGGAGCATCAGGAGGTTTACAAGACTGTTTTGTCTGCAAACTTGTTCAGAGATAAGTACTGTAACTCTTATAGGCATTTGCTCATAAAATTATGAGATATACATGACCTTTATCCTTTAGTTGTTTGTATTGGCTTCATTTTCTTCTTGTCTAGTTGCTTAAATTGAGAGATTCATTGCTGGTTAATGTGTGTTTGCTGGTAGTGCCTGTTGTTTATGTATGAACCTTAATGTTGTTTCTGATTGGATCTTGTTATATATGTTATGCATCTTTATCAGTTTATGTTTATGATTTAGTTGTTACTCTTCTTCTGAATGTATTCCCTGACTGTTCTTGAAGCTTACAACCATTTAAATCATACCAAAAACCATAAACTTTGTTTTATTTATTGAGTTTTACTCTTGAGATTGTGTTGGCTTGTTCCCCTAGCCTTAGGAACAATTTCTGGCACAAACAATATGTACTGTGTGTGAACTACTAGATGGAGTTCCTGCAGGATTATTCTGAGTCCTAGTTTGTTTCTGTGGGGTATAAGGGTGGGAAGGGATGCCCCCTATTGTTATTTCTCTATTAGTTTGACTCTATCTTCTAGTACTGTCTGAACTGTATTAAAAGAAGGAAGATATGAAATCTACTTTATATCTCTTACCGCTACGTGTACATCCAATTTCTTCAGAATCACTCTCAAACTCTTGTGACATTACACTTACTTAACTTATTCATTTGAGAATATATCCAGTACTCCTTTTTGATACAATAACATCTTAAGGGACAAATTTAAAGAGTTCAAGTACTTACCGTGATATCCCTTGAAGAAGTACCGCTCTGCTTCACTGAAACTCTTTCTTTGATCAACTGCAAACTCCGTAATGAAACCTTCCAGCAAACTCTCAAGCCAGAAGTCTACTACCCGCGAAATGGGATTATCTACACTCTTCACGGTGTGAATCAGCTTCGATGTCCAGACAATGTTCCTTTTCTTCTTGAATATATGCTTATCATTCAACTTTGACAACCAATCGTGCAACTCATTTGCATAGGTCACAAAAAATATCTCATGCAGGTCTGTGAAGATATGTTTCTGTAACCAATCATCTGTACTCAGGCTAGGACTCTTGTTTTCTTTCTTAGAAAATTCTCTTTCCTTAGACTCAACCCACTAGATAAGATCTTCTTTAGTAGGATGCCAACAGAACATCAGCTCTTCAATTTGTTCAAAACTGGCATCGAAACCATTTGTTGGCTTTTCTGGGCAGACCCGGGTTTACTTTATTGTACCAACATAACCCCTAGCTCATTGGCCCTTTCGGCAACAGACCACAGAACGGATTGAAGTCTCACCCGAAGTGATCCTAGATGGGGTGGCTGAAGAATCAGGCTTCCTCAACCAGGTTCTGTAGCATCCTAAGTCCTCTTGACTCTAATTAACCAGCTCAATTTCTCAGCAAGGGTTGTTTCTCTCTCCCTAGCTGACTCTACTATGGGACTGACTCTTATTGCATCGCAGCTTCTAGGACGATGCACAAAATTTCTCTTCTGCTCAACTCTTAACCTACGATATCCCACACCGCAGCTTCCCAGTCAGTGTGATATCGCCTTTCTACGCTGCGTTATTTCCTACAGTAAGGCTCAATATGCTCATCAACTCTCAAGGTCCAAAGGATTTCTCCCTGGGTATAGTAGCTCAGTTAACTCTCATAAGGGTGTTAAACAACTTCACTTAGGATTCTACAGTTTAACACGCTTAACATCAATTACACTCAATTCGCTGAACTAAATATACAGAAGTCACTTACATTGCAGCTGCTAGTTGTCGCGAATCAAACGCTGATAAACTCATATACAGAATACTCGACACATTCAACTCATATTTAACCTTCTACGTTACTGTAAACTAAAGGATAGCATACATACATTCATTAACTGATAAGCAAAGTTCATGTAATGGAAATCAGATAGTAAATAAGTAGAGCATAATCACATGAAACAGTCGCACAACACACGGATGTTACGTGGTTCACCTATAGGGGGGAAGCTACGTCCATAGGAACTGTGTTTATATTATATCTTGAGAGAGTAAACACAGTTCCACTGCAACCTCTTATGTGGCCTGAGATCTTCTGGGGAACTCCACGCACACAGCTAGGAGCCCTTCTCTTAGATCTATTTCTCTTCCTATAATGCTTTCTTATTACAATACACCCTTTCTCTCTCTCCCTCAATCTCTGTGGATTGTTACATTCATGCTCAAGGAGCTGGCCACTGGTTACAGTAAGATAACTACAGACTTAATGACAGAACCAGAGCTTGACCCTTCCTCAATGTCTTACAATACTAATGACAACTAGTAACAACCCAACCAACCCAACTGACCAACCTTTCATAATAAAAAATACATGCTTAAATAGGTGGCTCGAAGGTCTCAGCATGATACAAAACTGTGGTCCTATCCCAACAGTAAACCAAAACCCTAACTATGACAGTCGACCTATCTATACTTTGAACTGCCGCTTACTGGTCACACCACAGCTTCTTGCAGTCTTTCGCGATTTCCGGCGTTGATCACGGGTATGGGTGCCACTTCCTTGGTCGCTCCCCTTCTATCCTTTGTCTTTAATACCTTGGTCCATTTCTCCTTCTCCATTTATGAGGGTAGTTGAGCCCTCCTGTCGTCGTCACTGCCTTAAATGCAGTGGTTGAGCTCTCTTCTCGGCCGCTTCAAGCACTATTTCCTTTGACTTCCTTGTTCCGACCGCCGCGATTTTGATGGCGTCGTACCTTTGATGGTGTCGTACCTCTATCACATCATATCTCTTATATTCCCAGCTTATCAGCATCGCCAAAACTGTCTTTCATCCAAAAATTGTCCATCTTCTACCAAAAATAGCATATTTTCTTGTAGCTGCGGGGCCCTGCTCCAACATAGCTAAAGCAGCTAAGGATCTGTAAAGTTAGTTAAGATAATCAATTATTAGTTAGGTTTGAAATTTACTTTATTTTTATAAGTATTATTTAGATGAAACTATTCGATGGTGTCATGTCCCCGGTTTCGACCCCGTTTGCATGATGTATATATTGTAATTAATCGTGGTGAGGAGCTCAAGGCAAAATCCCCACCATCGATTTGGTTGTGTATGTTTCGGCAATGGGGATAATTGCCGATGGAATGTAGTGCTATCCGGCACATTTTAATGTGGCATCATGTAAAACCGCACATCAAATAAAACTAAAACCACAACCAGCTACGGCAGTGCAACATTGAATGAAAAGGGCATGGTTCCAAAGGATAAGGGGTGGGGATGTCAAACCTTGGTTTATGGGGAAAAACCCATTTTTTATTACCTTGTTGTTTTGCCACCTTGTCTTACCCAACCTCTTTCAACCTCTTTAATGCTCAGCTAGTGGTTGAGGAGTTATGGCTGAGGGCATTTATTGCTGAAGTGGTGGTGGTTGTGGGAGGCTGTCGGCCTTACCCAATTGCCCACTCCACCCACGTTTCCCATTCCTCACCCTCACGCACTTCTCCCTGGTTAGTTTACACTCTCACCACGATTTTGGTCTGTTGGCTCCTCACGCACAGGAATTGGGCGATTTTGGGTCTCAGGCAGACATTTCCTTGGTTCCACGAGTTGCTGAGCACCCACGCACTGTAAATTCGCGTCCTTGCTGTTGTTTGGTTCATCCACAGGAAAAATCGGAGTTGTTTTCTCTCACGCAGAGGTCTGTTCATCCTCATGCAGAGAAATCGGGTATGTATTTCCCGTGCATTTTGCTGTTGGGTGTGAGTTCTTCCTCATGCACAAGATGTTTGGGTCATTTTTCCCATGCCGTGAGCCATGCTCGCTGTTTGTGTTTGGGGCTGTTGTCTTCCCCATGAGTGTTGTCGGCTGTGGGTTCCAATTTCGTTTTGGACCACTGTGGATTGCCAATTTGTGGGTTGAATTTCCCTTGTCTGTCCACGCTGGGAGTTGTTCTTCTCCTTTGTTGGGACTGGGGACTGTTGTTATCCTTCATGGTGTGTGGTGGCTGCTGATATACCCTGGTTTGAGTGCTGTTGTTGATTTGTTTTGGCCACGTTAGGGCCAAAACCTACTCTGAGTTGCCTTATAGGCTGGAGCTATGTCTCACCTTTCGTTTGGGACTTTCATTGGTCATTTTGCTTCTTCACAGGGTTGTGAAGGGAATTGTTTTGCTGCTGGTATGCAGTGGTTAGTCCATTGGACTGTGCTGGCTTGGCTTGTCTGTTGAAAGCCTGTGAAACCCAACAGTGTTGGTTTGGCTGTTATGTGTCCCCTTGGCTATGTCTAAGCCTGCAATTGACCCTTATTCCGGAGGAATCATGCCTAGCTCGGGGGTGGGAGCGTTGCTGAGAGATTGATGAGCAAGCTGGCCTATGGTTGGGTGGAACGTTGCAGCGACGTAGCTGGTTGCGGGTGAAATTCTTATCAATAGATAAGTGCCGCTGTTTACTGCCTCTCTGTAATTTATATTGGTGTTAAATGAACTATAATGAACTTGATGAATGCTGGGTGATGGACTGAGTGTGTGTGCTTCCGCTGTATGATTAAAGATAAATGCATCTGTGTATGCTTGTAATGTTTAATTCCAGCATTTGATTTTCTGTTTATGTTCATGGGGCTGTTGCCCGGTTGTGTTGATGCATTCATCGCGTTCTCTTCGCCGGTTGAGGGAAGGGGACGTGACAGATGGGTAGACTAAAAAACAGTTAGGGTTTAGTTACTTAACCAATTTTGGAGAATAGTATAAATGTAAGTCTCAAAGAAGACAAATGGTTCGATTTTTTGCTGACAAGGGGAGGCCATCAGACTTGTTTATGAAAGAAGTAAAGACTCTTATGTGTATTTTGAAAACTGAATTATGAAATATATGCTCTATATGCCCTTTATTCTATTCTCTGGTTTCATTTATAACTTTTTTTAGTTACTCAGCTGGAAAATTCATTACCTGTTTAATGTTTTTATGCTTGGAATGCTTGCCATATGTGGGTGAAATTCAGTATTGTGTTTTCTGTTGGATTATGGTTTATATGTTATGCATCTCAGCTATTCAATTCTCATGATTTAGTGTTTACTTTGGTTTTATGAGTGTATGCCCTCTTGTCTTCAAATTGCTCAACCAAAAAACCTTGAAAACCCTAAAAACCCTATTTTATTTTATTGCGATTGTGTTGGCTTGTTCTCTTGTAGTCTAGGAACAATTTATGGCACTAAAATATTTGGCGCTATTGCCAGGGAATGAATTTGAAAACATATTTTTCCATTGGATACTTATCAATTTACTGGTTATAAGAGGTGAACTTAAACCAGCAAATCTTAAAGACTACTTTTCACTAGTTTGTCACAGTGGCTACCAAGGGAGTTGGAACAAGAAACATACCTAGTTCACCTTTGTAGTTGGGTTTTTTAGATCCAGAACAGATACCGAAAAATAGATAGAATAATTAGAAGGTCTCAATCATCACCATCCCTATGTAACCCTGATTAGTTAGATATTTCAGAAGAAGAAACTTCACCTTGTTTGAAGCCTATAATTCCTGTCAGTAATTTTCAAGTTTTCACTGATCCTCAATCCTTCAAGAAATAAAATTCAGTATCTCCTAGTAAAATTCCTCTATTTAAACTAAAAGTTGGTAAAACCCCATTTCATCCAAGTTCTATTCAAATATTTCCATCACCAAAGTCAATCAACCTAAAAATGGAAGCCCAAAATCAGCCAATAGATATGATGGACCGAATGGTCGCAGCTAGGTATGCACCTTTAGTTTTGCCTCAGCCTTTGAATGCACTTCCTGGAGGTGATTATTAGAAATATTTGCCTAGGTTTAATTGATAGGGTGGAACTACAGCTGAGGATCACTAGGAATCCTTTCTCAGTTATGCTGATAACTAGAATATTGAAGCTAAGGATGTATGGATGAGGATGTTTGTTCAAAGCCTTGATGGAGATGTCAGAAAATGTTTTAGGGAGTTGCCTACAAATTCTATCACTATCATAGAAGAGCTTCAGGACCTCTTCATGAGACAATGGGGTGACACCAAAGATCATACTTATTATATAATTGAATTTTGAGCCCTTAGCAGAAAGAAGCATGAAACCATAGCTGATTTTTCGAAAAGATTAAATAAAATGTATGGAAAAATTCCTGCAGAGATAAAACCTTTAGAAACATCTGCAAAACTGACATATGCAAATGCTTTTGATCATGAATTTTCCTTACTTCTAAGACAAAGAAGACCTGTTTCTTTATTGAACATGCAGGATGTAGAATTAGAGGTGGAATCTAATATATTGGCTTCTAATAGATTGAAGAAGGAAACAGCTCAGCAGATATATGACAAGAAAGGTAAGAAGGAAGCAGTTCCATGGGTTTCAACATCCCATTCTGCAGAAGGTAAAATTGATGAGATGGCTAAGTTAGTTAAGATCCTGACTGCAAAATTAAACAAGTTGGAACTAGAAAAGAACTCAAACAAACATGTTCAAGAGGGTGAGATAAACCCTAACAATCAAAACCAATTCAGAAGACAGTTTGCACCTCATTTCATAGTTAGAGAAAGAAGAAACAATTATATATAGCGAGAAAGGAGAGAAACTGAGGATCAAAGAGTACCACCTCCTCTTCAGAATAATGTTCTTGATTAAGAATAAATTGAAGAAGATGTGTTATTTGAGGATACATACTAGGATATGAATTATTTTGGAGAGCATTTAACTAAGGGTTTTGTCACTGAAGAAGAGTTTTTAAATTCAGAATACTATGATATTGATATGATTAACACAAAAAATGATTTAAATCTTGAAATGACTGCTGTAACTACTGATGTAAATCAGACTGAGCCAAAGAAAACTTTGAATTTGAGGTCAGGTCCAAAACAAGTAGTTCAAAATCCAAAAAAAAAGGTAGTTGTACCTACTAAACATCAATCTTATCCTATGTTAGAGAAAAAACAAATTCAGGATAAACAAAAGAAGAATGTGGAGGTTGAGGAGGTAAACAAAAGTGTGCAGAATTTTAATCTAGAAAATGAATTAGGCAAAATTAAGATCCCTATGCCTTGTACTGAATTAATGAAGAATCCTTCTTACAAAGAATTAGTTCTTAAAATGTTTGGTTTAGTAAACAGACAGCCTCTTTTTGATACAGTAAATCTACAATAAGAAAATACTAAAATCTTTATTGGATCAGCTTTGGATAAAAAGAATAAGAATGAAGAAGGTGCATCAACCCCATTCTACATCACACTGACTATTCATGAGCAAATGATACATAACTGTCTTTCGGATTCAGGAGCATCACATAACCTAATGCCAAAGGCTGTCATGGAAGCTCTAGGTTTGAGTATAACAAAACCCTATCATGATTTGTATGTTTTTGATTCATGGGCTGTAAAATGTTTGGGAGTGATTAAAGATATGGTTTTCATTTTGGCTCAGTTACCAATGAAGAGTGTGATTATGGATGTGGCAGTAGCAAACATTACACCTAAATTTGGATTACTTCTTTCTATATATTGGGAAAAGAAAGTTGGCGGAACTTTACAAATGGATTTAATATATGCTACTATTCCTGTGTTTGGAGGAGAAAACAGAAGGTTATACATAGAACTTCAATTTGCTTATATTGTGACAGATGACAAGAACCCTACAAACCATCCCTTGTATGTTGTTGATAAGGACTTGGGTACTTGTATGTTACATTTTAGTGATGATGATAATACTGCTGGTTTGTTATAGGTTGAAAAGGAACAACTAGTTAAATGCAATAGGGAACAAGAAGATGAACTTTGGCAATTATACTTTGATGGGTCATCTTGTAAGGAAGGTGCTGGAGCAGGGGTTCTTTTAATATCTCCTGGTGGTGAAACAGTAAAGCTGACGTACAAATTAGAATTTATTACCACCAATAACAATGCTGAATATGAAGCTTTGCTGTTAGGTTTGAAGGCTGCTAAAGATTTAGGAATTCAGTAGATTTTTGTATATGGCGACTCCGAGTTGGTTGTTCAGCAGGTGAGGAACAATTATCAAGTGAAACAAGATTACTGAAAGTCTACCGAAATGAGGTATGGGATATGATTGACAATTATTTTGTAGCCTTTAACATTACCTATATTCCTAGGGACCATAATCAGACTGCTGATTCATTGGCCTTAGAAGCTACACATTTTAGAATTCCTAAAACCACACAACTAAAGTATCCTATTGAGGTTAGGTACAGACCTTCTGTGCCTGATAATGTAAAGCAGTGGAAAGTTTTTGAACATGACATTGAAATAAAAATATTTTTGGAGCTTATAGATGAGTTTTCTAATTCCCTGATTGATCAAGAAGAATATGATGAGGATGAAGATGTTGAAGAGATTGCTGAAAATGAAATTGTTGGTCACAAGGTTATTGAACTAAAAAGTAATTTCATCCCAAAAGGTTTGGTGCCTTTAGAAAGGATATTTTCAAAATATGATACACCTTTAAAACCTGTTGTATAGTATTCAGAAGAGAATGTGATCGATTGTAATATTGGTACTCCAAAACATCCTAGAATGGTGAAGATTTCAAAAGCACTCATAGCATAACAGAGAAACAGGTACATTAAGTTGTTAAAGGAGCATGTTGATGTCTTTGCACGGTCTTCTGAAGAATTGAGAACATATGATACTGGGATTATACAACATAAAGTACCTTTAAAACAGAATGTTAAACCTTTTCGATAGAAATTGACGAGGATAAATCCAGCTTTGTTTCCTGCTATTGAAAAAGAAGTGAAGAAGTTATTAGATTCCAAGATCATTGTTCCTCTTAGGTATTCTTCATGGGTTTCTAAATTAGTTCCTTTCAGGAATAAAAATGGAGAAATCATACTGTGTTTTGACTTTAGAAATATGAATAGGTATTCATTGAAGGATAATTATCCTCTGCCTAAAGTAGAACAAATATTGCAGAAGGTAGTTGGGGCACAAAGGATTTCTATGGTTGATGGATTTTCAGGATATAATCAAATTGCTATGCATCCCGATGATAAATAAAAAACAGCTTTTACTACTCCCTAGGGAACTTTCATGTATGATAAAATTCCTTTTGGTTTAATGAATGCTGGAGCAAATTTTCAAAGAGCTATGGATATAGCCTTTGTTGGGGAAAGAGACAAGTTTGTAGTGATTTACTTAGATGATATTACCATCTTTTCTCAATCAGATGATGAACATCTAAAACATTTGAAACAAACTTTTCTAAAATGCAGAAAATATGGTTTATATTTGAATCCAAATAAGTCACACTTTGATGTACAGGAAGGTAAACTATTGGGTCATTTAGTTTCAGCTGATGGTATAAGGATTGTTCTAGAAAGGGTGAAAGAAATACTGAAAATAAATCTACCAAGGAGTAAAAAATATGTCCAATCTTTCATTGGTAAAATCAACTTTCTACATTGGTTTATACCAAATTTTGCTGAGACTATCAAACAGATTACAACCATGCTAAAGAAGGATCAAGAAGTCAAGTGGACTACATAAGCAAAGAACTCATTCGAGAAAATTAAGAGGGCTCTTACTGAAGCTCCAGTATTAGTAAGTCCAGATTTTACAAAGGAATTTCTAACCTTTTCTTTTGCATCTAAAGATACATTGGCTATTGTTTTGTTACGGAAGAATAAGGATGGTCTTGAACAGCCTATTGCATTCTTTAGCAAAACTCTCAGAGATTATGAATTAAAATACAACATCTTAGAAAATCAGGCTTACTCTTTGGTAAAATCTTTGAAATTTTTTAGAATCTATGTTTTGCATTCCAAAGTTATTGCATATGTGCCTAATGTTGCTATAAAACATGTTTTGACTGAGCCTGAAAGTGAGGGAAAAAGAGGAAAGTGGATTGCTAAAATCATGGAGTATGATGTGGATATCAAACCTACCAAGCTAGTAAAGGGACAAGGCTTAGCTAAGATGTTAGCTGAATCAAATTGCCAAGATTTAGGATTGCATTTGATGGTAGAGAAGCCAACACAACAAGAAAATCAAGCAGAGATAGACAAAGAGAAGATTATGGATTTCTATTCAGTATCCATGTGGTATGCAGACATTGTATATTTTTTGTTGTATTTGCAATGTCCTAAACGCTTAGATAAAAAAGCTACTAGATATTTGAAGTTAAAAACTACTAAGTACTGTTCAGTAGAACAACAGCTATTTTGGAAATATCTAGGGGGTATTCTACTCAGATGCTTAGATAAACCTGAAATTGAAGGAATGATTTCTGAATCTCATGAAGGTGCTTGTGGAGGTCATAAGTACTGGAAGGCAACATCATACAAAATTATAAGAACTAGATACTATTGGCTGTCTTTATTTTTAGATGTATATCAACAGGTAAGAGCATGTATCCCTTGTCAGAAATTTGCTGGTAAAGAAAAGTTTCTATCATTGCCTTTAAAACCAATTGCAGTAAGTGCCCATTTTCAGCAGTGGGGTCTAGAATTTATAGGAGAGATAAATCCATCTTCCTTAGGACAACATAAGTGGATTTTGACTGCAACAGATTTATTTACTAAGTGGGTGGAAGCTATCCCCAAGAGGAATGCCATAGATAAGGTGATTATAGATTTTATTGAAGAAAATATTCTCAGTAGGTTTGGGTGTCCATAGAGAATATTAACAGATAATGCAAAGGATTTTATGTCTAAGGCAATGGGGGAATTTTGTGAAAAGAATGGCATCTCGTTGAAACATTCAACTCCTTACTATCCTCAAGGTAATGGTTTAGCTGAATCCTTAAATAAAAATATCATTCAGAGTATCAGAAAATTGTTGAAGCATAATAAGAGATCATGGGATTCTATGCTAAAGTATGCATTATGGGCTGATAGAATAACAGTTAAGCAAGCAATTGGAACTTCTCCTTTCCAATTAGTGTATGGTACAGATGCAGTTTTTCCTATTCAGTTGGGTATCCCAGTGATGAATTTTTTTTAGGATTGTCAGGAAGAACCAAATGATATGCAGAGAAGGATTTATGCAATGATAGAGTTGCAACATAATAGAGAAAAAGTGGAAGAAAAGGCACATATATACATATTGAAGATTAAAGAAATATTTGATAGGAAGATCAAAGATAATACTTTTTCAATAGGAGACATGGTTCTAAGATGGGATGCTAGGAAAGAGAAAAAAGGAAAACATGGCAAATTTGATAACCTCTGGTTTGTCCCTTTCCTAGTATCTAAGTTTTTGGAAAACAATACTTTTGTTCTATAGACCTTGGAGGGTGAGGAATTGTCAAGTCCAGTTAATGGACAATTCCTCAAGCATTTCTACAGTTTTTGAAGTGGATTTTAGTTTTCATTGTATATACCGGTGTGAGTAAATAGAATAAGGACTCCATAACCCAATGGAAATTTTGCAAATTAGTAGGTGGCAGTACAAAAGGCACTGGTCTACAGGTTCTTGAAGCCTCACAGGGAGGACTTCATCCCACAGCAGGAGCCAAATGTTAGGTCATGATTTTGTCTTCCTTTATTTCATGCTTTTTATTTATGTTTTTGAACCTTTTTATTACTTTTATGTTTCTAGAAATTTTGTTGATAGAGATAATTTTGATTTTAAACTTCTAATTTTCATGGTTTTTTTTATTTTTTAAGCTTGTTTTTACAAATTTTGCTTTAATTTCATAGTTGAGGGGTTTTATAAGGCATATATGGATTAATGAGGTTTATAAATAGAATTAATGTTAAATTAGACCCATAAACCAAGTTTTAACTCTTATTATTGGCTTAATCATGTGAAATCATTTGATTGGACTTTCTTGTAATGCAAGACCAAAATAGATACACTAGAGTGCTACAAGAAAATCGTGAATGCTAAAATCATCATTTTTCGGTCCAATCTCTTCGGGATTCTTATCTCTGAGGTGTCAATAATATTATTTGATGCAGTTGATGCATGTCCTCCATGGTTTAATCATTGAAACAGGTGGATGATTATCATAAGGGAAAGATCATGGCGATTTCATGCAGAGCAAGTAAAATGATGATAGTGAGTTGAATGAGACAAATCTTTTTGGGAATATGTTTCTTCTTTGAAGGACACGAAGAAGACTGAAGATGGTGATGAGAAGTGCTGAGAATTTAGGATTTTTCAACTAAACAAGAAATTAGGGCTTTTCAACAGCGGATATTTGGAGTGGTCTAGATGGTTAGAGACAAGTGGAGCATGCAATTCGACACTTAACCATTAAAATAACTACATTCCAGCGCTCATATTGGTCTTCTTAACAGGTAGCCCATGTGCCATTGCTAGGGTTCTCTAAATTTGGGGCTTTTCTGAAGAAATCATTAATGATAAAATTCAAAGGAAGAATATGAGTTTTTCACCTAATACATTTTAAATGATGAATTATTAGCAAATACTTTCAAAGTATTCATCATTTAAACAGTAAATTCATAAGCAGAGCTTGTTGGAGTTTCTTGAACTGTATGTTAGGTTAGTCTGTCTTGATTTGAAGATATTTAGATTGTGGCATATCGACAGGAGTTGTTAAACCTTAGTAAAAATGAAGAAAAGTGGAAAAACAAACAGGGCAGAGCCCTCAGACCTAGCGTGGATGAAGAATTTTCCACAATGTGCTCAGTTATTTTCAGATGCAGGATGGTTAATATTTTTCAAAAATATTGAAGAATACCATGCAGAGGTGTCTTATAAATTTTCTCAGTGCTTAGATAAAGACATTGTGTCTTTTGACACCTTACACTTCAAATTAACTAAGGAATTGATAGCTGAGGCAACATGGATCTTGAACGAGGGAGAATTATGGTTTAAAAAGGTTCCATTCACCTTCAATACACAAAAGTATTTGCTTCCTGGTGTGATTACAGATTGGGGAAAAGGTGTTCCAATCCATAACTTCAAACCTGAATGGATTGAGCCCATTAAAGTCTTACATAGTTATGTTACTTGTGAGGGTAGATATTCTTTTGTTTTCAAATACCACTTTAGGTTTCTTTAGCATCTTAGTGATGAGTCCAAAATGAACTTACCTTTCTTTTTTATGAAAAGTCTACAAAATATGTCATGCAGAATTAAAGATCACCAAGATCATACAAAGCAATCTATTTTCCATCATGGACTTATCAAGCTTATCATAAGCACTCTCTTGCAGAGTAGGGAAAAGACTTGGGAGTATTTCATTTTTTGGTCAGGTTTTAAAACTGATCAAGAGGGACAATCTCACAGAAGACAAGTAGATAAAGGGAAGACTTTGATTAAGAAGCTCAAGCAAAATGTAATAGTCAAAAATGAAGAGAAGGTGACACTAGAAGAAGCTTCAAACCTTGAAAATAAAAATTCTGAATTTGAACAACAACTTAATGATAATGAAAATAAGAATTTACAGTTAGAGATTAAGGAATCTGAGCCTGTTGAAGATGTTGTACCAATAGAGACAATTCCAGATGAAAAAGAAGGTATTGAAGTGCAAAAACAAAGCCCTATCACAGTTTTATCAGAAGATGAGAAATGCCTATTTGATGATGATGATAAAATTCCAGTCACTAATGCAACTAGGGTTTCTGTTGATCAAAAGCTTTACAACCATTGTGATGATGTAGCACTATCAAAAAGAAAGAAAATAAAATTTGTTGAGTTTTCTTCAATTACTCATCAGGGTAATACTATCAAGATGTTGGGGGAGATTGCTGCTGTTTGGAGACCTAAAACCAGACCTAAGGATAAACTTAGAATGAACATGAAAAAGTTGTTGAATCTTAAATTGACCAAAGAAAGAGTGAGAGTAATAGATGATTCTTCATCTGAAGAAAAATTGAATGATGATAAAGATGACAGTAAGGGTAAAAATCCAAAAGAATCAAAAAGAAAATTTGCCATGACTGATACCAAGATATTTGATATATTTTTAGAGATTCGAAAGAAAATGATACAGGAACAACAACTAAATGAGACACAGATTTCTTGTTCAAAGAAGGAGATAATTGAAGAGAAAGCTCCATGCAATGCTGAAAATGAAGAATTTCCAAGGTTTCTTGTAACTTCTTCAGAACTCATGGAAGAGGATGAGGAGATTTATAAAAAATTAAAGATCCCATGGATACCTGAGGGGCTGCAAACATCAGCAGGAGATAGGTGTATTGATTCAGAACAAGAGAATTTACAAAGAAGTATAAAACAATATAAGTATGAGGTTGAGTACATGCATGAAACTAATGATGGCTTAGTCATTGCAAACAGAAAGCTCAAAGAGGATTTGGAGGAAGTAAACAGTCAGTATCAAGAGTTAATTACAGTTTCAAGAGAAGCACTAAGAAGAAAAAGGCAAACAGAAAGACAGCTTACAGAGTTGAAGCAAACCATATAGGACCTGCAATAGCATAATGAAGAGCTAACAAGGAAGATTGAAAATATGGAGACAAATCAATTGAAGGCAAGAAGAAAAGCTCAAGCCTTGGAAGGGATTTCCTTACTAGCTAAAGCAGCTAAGGATCTGTAAAGTTAGTTAAGATAATTAGTTATTAGTTAGCTTTGAAAGTTACTTTATTTTTGTAAGTATTATCTATATGAAACTATTCAATGGGTAGACTAAAAAACAGTTAGGTTTCAGTTACTTAACCAATTTTGGAGAATAGTATAAATGTAAGTCTCAAAGAAGACAAATGGTTCGATTTTTTGCTAACAAGGGGAGGTCATCAAACTTGTTTATGAGCTAAGTAAAGACTCTTATGTGTATTTTGAAAACTAAATTATGAAATATATGCTCTATATGCCCTTCAATTTATTCTTTGGTTTCATTTATAACTTGTTTTAGTTACTCAGCTAGTAAATTCATTACTTGTTTAATGTTTTTATGCTTGGAATGCTTGCCATCTATGGGTGAATTTCAGTATTGTGTTTTCTATTGGATTATGGTTTATATGTTATGCATCTCAGCTATTCAATGCTCATGATTTACTATTTACTTTGGTTTTATGAATGTATGCCCTCTTGTCTTCAAACTGCTCAACCAAAAAACCTTGAAAACCCTAAAAACCCTATTTTATTTTATTGAGATTATTGATATTGTGTTGGTTTGTTCTATTGTAGTCTAGGAACAATTTCTAGCACAAATAGTGATGATCACCAAATGCTGAATTAGTTAGACATGCATGAATAAACATTCTAGAAAGAATAAAATATGTACACATATTGAAATAAATACCTATGTGTGACTTCTTCCCATCACATACGCAACATTAAATGTTGCATCAATGACCACAATGAGGTCTGGCATGTAGGACTCTCCAACATGATGCTATAAACATGTGAAAAAGACATTATGAAAAATAAGTTGTCGAGTCAATTGAAATCTAATCAATAAGCCTGTCATCGAAGGATATACATTACCATGGAATCAGTAGGTCCATGATCATGGAAACCCACTATATTTATGGAAGAGGTTTATTTAATATAGACACAACCTTTGTATACATTTGGACAACAGCGAGAGGAAAAAAAAGTGGTGGCACTAATATTTGGGTTCATGTCTGTAGTCACAAAGTGTTGTCATAGTTAGGCATGCACATGAATGAATGAAATACTATATATTGAAAAGATAACATTTTGTAATCCTTACCTCTATCTAAATCTTCTTCCCCCCATGGAAGGGATCGCGACTAGCAAATCCTTTCTCCTCTACAATTCCAAAGTGACAGCTACAAGTATAAAAATTATAAATATTAAAAATATATAAAGGAGTACATTAAGAAAAAAATAATTTGAAAAAGATTAAGTTTATATCCTGTTGGAAAAACCCACCAACAAAGCTTCATCGACAGGGGTCCTTGCTTTGTCAACACTTGACCAGTGCGATCTCCCTGAGCACCGACCCAGCAATGCATGTAGAGCAGACAAGGTCTCACCCGAGATGTTCAAGGGAGAGCTATCGGAACCAAGTTTTCGACAATGGAGAACGGAGGATACGGGATCCGTCAGGGAAGCAACATAACTTAACAGATCCAGAGATATACTGTTGACATCAATTCACTTCCATAAACACAGAGCACATCACTCACTTGTCATATTATATATATTAACCATCTTAGATCATGATGAGGCGACAATAAAACAGATCAACATTACTATATTAGAAAATGTAGCAACATCATAACAAATTACAACATTACATAAAGTCGCAGCATAGAGAGCACAAAAGACAAGATTATGCATTCAATTGTTATATATAGAGACCTTGTGCAAAATATCCAAAGAAGGACAATTCTCTCCAAAACCGAAGGCTGAATACATCAGGAAAAGCCCAGATAAATCGCAGATACAACAAGAACTTATTCATAAATCCAGACAGCACTAGACCTCATGCGATAATTATCTAGATGAGATTCTCCTATCTTCTTCGACTGTCCCCTATCCTCTACAAAAACAGATCTATAAATAGGATTGCAAATTTACATTGAGGGTCCACTACTAACTAAATTCTAACCACTAATGACCTATTTCAACAAAACTTGGTCAAAATATATATAAAATATTCAAAAATGGTTATTCTTCTGCCCATCGCGTTGATCAAGCCTTGCGCGGTACCATGTGAGCTTGCATAGCTGTCGCGACGCTATGAAAATCACTTAACAAAACCCCTACCAATAGGCCCCCAAAATATCCTTGTGGCTTGTCCTTGAGCCACATCAGGTTGACAGGGTATGTGTTGAAGTCTTCTCCTTGAAATATTCAAATTGTTGCGCAATCTCACGAACTTGAAGCTAGAATTTGTCGGCGGTACTATGATAATTAGTCAAAGTCTGCTGCACCATGTGCTCTTCTCTAGCCTTATTTTCGACCATTTGTCGATTCCCTTGGACTTCCTGTAGTGTGGCGACTGCTTTAATAGACAACTGTCCACTGATTTCCTAAAATTCATCAATCTGAGGGTGGTACTTTTGTTGGCGTTCCTGCACACGGGAAGCTCTTTGTTGTAGATCCTTCAGCTCTGCAGCCCATGTGATCCGTATTACCCCTCCAAATACATCTACATAATGAGTGCTTAAAACACTATTTACAGGAATTGGTGATACTTTCATAGCTACATTTGTTGTGGTCCTTGTCGAAAGAAACTCACTGGCAGAGAGCATGAGATCTGCAGTTATACGAGTTGGGTTGTGCTATTCTGAACTATGATATTATGCATCCAAAGTGCATGGTTTACTATCATAGGGAAATATCCCGTCGTATATATATTTTTTACAGTCAGATTAAATATCATGATTGAAGACCCAAGGGAGGCTAAGCAAAAGAGGCAGTTAGGAGTAAAGGATGCTCGGCGCTACACTAGGGAGGAGATGGTAGCTACTCTTGTTGATGTTTATGAAGGAAGAATTCCAAAAGATCATGTTGTACTACGAGAGCTTGCAAATGAGATTCTAAATTGGCAAAAACTTGTGACATAAGTGGTAAAGAAGAGGAAAGAGGAAGACACAACATCATTTAAATCAAATCAAAGATAACGAGTTCCACAAAACTAGATGGAGAGGAATAAAAACAACAGAAATATGAACATGCTGAATCACTAATTCAGCATAGCATTGATGAAGTATGGCCTCATCCAAATAGTGAATCCTAGATCCACATTACAGTTAAAATCCAATTACAAAATTGAATCGTGGATCCACAATCTTTGGTGACTGATGAAAGCTTAATGGAGCCGCCGACAATTGCACGGGATTAAAAGATTTTGCTTACCACAAAACACTACTCATCGGCTTAAATTGGAAGATGATTATGGTCTAGGATGAGTTGATTATTCCTTTTAAGACACGTTGATTGTGGCCAATAAGGAGTTTTGTATAATGGTGGAGCAATCCATTTTTAGTTTATTTTCGTTGGCATCCAACAATGAAGCATCCACAAGTTCGCTAGTGCAGGGTGTTGAGTGACCCTCGTGGTGTCCAATAGAGCTCCGTGATATTTGTCTCGACTTCCAGTGTGTGCATTTGGAAACATATGGAAACCGTATCACCGTTTGGTCATTCTTGTGACCCATACTAGTGCATACCTCGCGAGGAGCTCATTCGACCTTTTTAGCAGTGACTGGTGCCGAGGAGAGAATCATCTGGTGAGTGGATGGTTGTGATGCATGTTTATATTGATAAACTCTTCAACATTTAAATTTCCAAATCAGTGGTTGTGGAGAGAATTGTAAATTTCCAGGCTAGTGGAACTTCATGGCAAGTTCTGTTGCGGGTAGCCGATAGTGGTTAGGAATCTTGATTTCATGGATTTCTTTGGGAACATTTACATGGTATCAGTCTTGTTGCCACGTTGAATTTTGGAGTGGTTGGGCTAGCCATTTATTGGCCTACGTATCACTTGATGGACAGTTTATGCTAACCACTGCTTGGAGTAGCTAGCACTTCCACTCATAGTTCATTTATCACATGGAAGTCATAAACTAGACTATGGGGAAATCAAATAGTATTCAGGGATATTTTTGGCAGCATATGGTTACATTGGCTCTCAACATTTAGTTAAAGTGGGAATTCATCTAAATAAACTATTTCTTCTCATATGTATGGGTTATCCAATGTAGGAGTTAATTAATAAAGTTGAGTCAAGTAGTCATCTAGGGAGGAAAAAGTGGATCTGAGATTCACTTTTATTTTTATTATTTTCTTTTCTTTTTTAGTATTTTATGAGATCCTTTTGGGCCTATAAAAAAGCAAGTATGGACCTTTTGGTACTGGCAATGGCCTTCCCTTGAGGACTGATCCTCCTTTCCCTTCCTTCCCATCAATCTGACTCGTCTTCCTTTTTGCTACCTATGTTTCACTAAAGAAGCCTCTTTAGATCACCTTGCCCTCAGCCGCACCTGCCTTAGCTATCTTAACTTAGGGAAACCCCCTAGAGCTGGAGAAGATCCAGCCTAAAGTGAGGAGAGAGGGGTGTGGTGACATTGGCCTCTCGAGAGAGAGTGTTTTCGCTGGGCCGATGCACCCACAGTTTGGGCTTTCAGCACTCGTGTTCCAGTTTCGGGCGACAACATTTTGGCGCCATTGCCGGGTACAAAGTCCAGTTCTTGGATTTTGAATACTACGCTTCATTGACATTTGTGGGAGATCACATTACAGATTCTTCCTCTCAAATGGTGACTCCACGAAGGGACAAAGCCCTTGTCCTTTTGCAGATTTGAGGTTCCGATTGGCTATAGAGGTGAGCACACTCATCAGAAGGATTTCAAGCTCACCTTGGCGACTCCACAAGTTTGGTATGAGGTATGATTAAACATGTTTTTCAAATTAAGTACCTCATTGTTTGATTTATGGAAGAACCATGGGATATTTGGCATGATGCTTACAGCCCACTAGATTTCTCAAAATTCCATGGATTTCCTAATCAGTGCCATGACCCTGAGGAGGTGAATGACATTCTTCTTGAATTTTATGGAAATGATGGTGTTTCAGCCACCCATCATATTGCCTCTTTCTGCAAACTGGTGGTTTATTTTAATGTTCATCACGAGGATGATATTATGATCATTTTTTGCCATAAATTTGGAAAAGGATGCAATGACCTGGTTTTGTGGTCTGTTGGATGAATCCATAGATTCAGTGGAAATTTTTTTGAGAGGTTTCTCCTCCACTAGCATGATGGGACAGTAGATGATATTGAGCAGCTTGCTAAAGAATATTATTCCCTCATCCCTAGGCTCCATCTTGAGCTTAAAGAACAGATCATTGAAGATCTAAGTGAGGGAGTATTACAAGAACCCTTGGTTGAATAAATTACTGAAGAGATCCCAGATAGAGCTGTAATAGAATATGTGAATCTATCCCAAGTTTATGAAAATTTGGAGCTTCCTCAAGTTCATCACATTGAAGGTAATACTATTTTTTCTACATATTAACTTGGACAGTCTGACAATGAAGGCTTGTATGTGAGCCCTATCAACCAGTGGATAGAGGCTTCTTATGCACAATTTGATTCTTCCCAGTATAATCTCTTGTTTCCTAACAGTTTGATGTTTCAATTCAGCTTTATTCATGAGCAGAATACAGGGCATAGTTATGTTATGATGAATGTATTTTTGCCTCTTTCATTGACCAAGCTCAGGAAAAAAAATTTGGCATGGATATGATGGAATGGCTTCATTGGTTGTATGCATACAACTAATGTGTGCAAGATTCATGAGTAGGTAGGTAGGAAGAAAAATAAGCTCTTGCACGAGCATTTAAATTTTCAGTTCTTCTTTGTTTTGTAATAAAGTGTGGGATGTGAATAAAGCCATCCCATCACACTTTTCTTTCACATTGGTATGCGGATACACAAGGAATATTGAGGTTCTGACATGCTCTCTCTAAGAGCACGTGTCCCCAATAGAGCCATATGTTACCCCTCCAAATACATCTGCATAATGAGTTTTTAAAACACTATTTTCAAGAGTTGGTGATACTTTCACAGCTACATTTGCTGTGGCCCTTGTGGAAAGAAATTCATTAGCAGAGAGCATGAGATATGCAGTTATACAAGTTGGATTATGCTATTTTGAAGAATGATATTATGCATCCAAAGTGCATGGTTGACTGTCATAGGGAAATATGCCCTTGTATATGTCTTTTTTATGGTCATATTAAATATCATGATTGAATACCCAAGAGAGGATGAGCAGAAGAGGCAGTTAGGAGTAGAGGATGCTTGGCACTGCATTAGGGAGGAGATGGAAACTGCTCTTGTTGATGTTTATGAAGGAAGAATTCCAAAATATCATGTTGTACTATGAGAGCTTGCAAACAATATGCTAAATTGGCCAAAACTTGAGACAAAAGTGGTAAATAAGAGGAAAGAGGAAGACAGAGGATCATTTAAATCAAATCAGAGATCATGAGTTCCATAGAACTAGATAGAGAGGAATAAAAACAATAGAAATCTGAACATGTCGACTCACTACTTTAGCATAGCATTGATGAAGTATGGCCTCATCCAAATCATGAAGCTTAGGTCCACATTACAGTTAGAATCCGATTACAAAATTGAATTGTGGATCCACAATCTTTGGTGACTGATGAAATCTTGATGGAGCCGTTGGCAATTGCACAGGATTAAAAGCTTCTGCTTGCCACGAGACATCGCTCGTCAACTTAAATTGGAAGCTAATTACAGTATGGGATGAGTTGATTATTCCTTTTAAGACATGTTGATTGTGGCCAATAAGGAGTTTTGTGGAATGGTGGAGCAATCCATTTTTATTTTTTTCCGTTGGTATCTAACAACGAAGAATCCACAAGCTCGCTAGTGCAGGGCATCGAGTGACCCTCGTGGCCACCAATAGAGCTCCACAGTATTTGTCTTGACTACCATTGTATGCGTTTGGAAATATATGGTAATCGTATCACCGTTTGGTCATTTCTGTGACATAGACCAGTGCATACCTCGTGAGGAGCTCATCCAACCTTTTTAGCAGTGACTAGTGCCGAGGAGAGCATCATCTGGTGAGTGGATGGTTGTGCTACATGTTTAGATTGATAAAACCTTAAACCTTTAAATTACCAAATTAGTGGTTGTGGAGAGAATTGTAAATTTCTAGGCTAGTGGAACTCCACGACAAGTTCTGTTGTAGGCAGCCGATAGTGGTTAGGAATCTTGATTTCATGGAGTTCTTTGGGAACATTTCGGTGGTATCAGTATTTTTTCCACATTGAATTTTGGAGTGGTTGGGATAGCCATTGATTGGCCCACGTATCACTTGATGGACAATTTATGCTAACCACTGCTTGGAGCGGCTAGCACTTCCACTCACAGTTCATTTCTCACATGGCAGTCATAAACTAGACTTTGGGGAAATTGAATAGTATTCATGGATATTTTTTGCAGCATATGGTTATGTTGGCTCTCAACATTTAGTCAAAGTGGGAGTTCATCTAAATAAACTATTTATTCTCATATGTATGGGTTAGCCAATGTAGGATTTAATTAATAAAGTTGGGTCAAGTAGTCATCTAGGGAGGAAAAAGTGGATCTAAGACTCACTTTTATTTTTATTATTTTCTTTTCTTTTTTAGTATTTTATGAGAGCTTTTTGGGCCTATAAAGAAGCAATTATTCTTCATTGTAAAGTATGGAATTTTTGGCTAAGAGGATTTTTCCCTAGAGTTAATAAATAAAAAATCATGTTGATTTTTTGGATATTTTGGCTTCTCAGTCGTAGTTCTTCATTTTCATAAGTTATAGACCAAGCTAGATTAGAGGGATAACAATCTAGCATGTTGGGAAAGCATTTGCAGCTGCCAAGTTGCTTGTCGTCGTTATGTTCTTGGAGGTCTGGGAGTAATGGAAAGTACTTAGTTATACTTCCATTATCCTAGCCTCTGATTATGGAATGGACCAACTTAGTCTCCCTTCTATGAAATGCAAAGTCTTTATGAGTCCCCTTATGACTCCATTTACCCTTTTGGTACTAGCACTGGCCTTCCATCGAGGACTAATCCTCCTTTCCCTTTTGTTATGGAGAAAACTTCCTATGGCTTGGGGTACCAAAAAAAACAGAGTAATCATAGAATTCAATCCTTTCCCTTATGCAAGAGAAACCAAATATCTAACACTAAAGGATCTCCAAACATACCTTATTTTGGATGTTTGATGTAGATCCCCATTGAGCTTTTCCACTCTCACTTGTATTGGCAGTTTGCTCTTTCAACATTCAGCAAACAAGACAAGCATTCTATATGATGGTGTTAGACCTACTATAGCATATATAATCAATAACATATAAGAATTTAAAAGCATCCATGGATTCAATACTCATTTAAATACACATTATTGGATAGGAAAATATACTTCTATTAATATAAAACAGATATTAAAATAGTGACAACCTCTGTCGGCACGTCTGTGAATCGGAGAAACTGAGTCCTCCACCTGGGCCTCAACCACTTCAATCCTCCATCTCTCGATAGCAAGCTCATAGAAAAAGGAAAGCTTGGGAAGAAAACAAAGTGCTCCAAGGGACAAAGGGATGTAGACTCAAGTATAAGCTCCCGCAACAATGGACTATAGTTTTCTTTCCCTTCAATTCCTCCCCCTTCAATGTATCCAAAGGGTTCCTTATATAGTGCTTCAATGGGGTAATGGAAGGTCAAATCCGAGCGATCTCAAGGAATATGGAAGGCCAAAAGACAAGTGACTCAGATCCACATCAAGCAAAAATCCAAAACTATTTGGCCTTTTGCACACATCTCGATGTACGCGGGTTTGAGGGTCAAATCCACATATATACGCAAGAATGGGTTTAAAAGTCGTTTATAGAAAATGAGGCATATTTTTAGGCATGATATTGGAAACATCAAAGGTACAAAAATGGTCCATGCGGTCCAAAGAGTCTATAGAGGGACGTGGAAGGCCGTAAAGGTGTGATCCACAATGTGTGGTAAAATCAGCTGTAACAGATGCCCCCTAATGTGTGAGGTCATAGGGTGATACGATGGCCGAAATACATTATAAGTCCATCCCAGAAGTTGAGTGATGAAGAACCAGGTGGAAGAACCAACCATCCAATATTATAATACAATAATCAAACTCTGCACATAACTGCAAGTACATATAGCAGTCCAAGATACATAAGAGTACAATGGCCATGAATAGGCATGATACAAAATATGACATGTGTGGTCATCACCACATACAATATAGATAGAGTAGAATATCCATGATGAAGATATAAAAAGGATCATGATCTCCATGAAAGCTGAAGATATATAATGGATCAAGATCTCCATAATGACTGGAACATCTGACATATACTAGAATCAAGTCACCGGAGCTAAAATCTCATGAACACTGGCACGATCAAGGAGGTAGCATATATGAACTGCCACCAATATGGAAGGTATTCTACATAATCCACTATGAATATATGTCCTACTTATGTGAATAGAGGTGTCGAGGTCGAACATAGTAGTCCATTGTCTGATTACCGGTCATTGATGTATACCATTAACAAACGCGAGATCACCCACCGATAATGAAAATGGGAATCAAGGTACTAGAGTGAAAACTAACAAGTGTGAATAAATGTGTTGAGGTTGAACACTTGAGAGGATCCATCAATCAGGGGACATACAGTGCTAAAGTCAAACTATTAACCCAACCAATAGATGTGATATACAGTGCTCTGTTCGAAGGAGACATGACTTGACTGCTACCAAAGATAACATCTTTTCTTGTCTGGCTATTTTGGTATTTTGATTTTTTGTACTTTTTCAAATATTTTTAAAAGCTTGAAAAAGAATAAAAGTGCTTTATAGTTATAGACTAGGAGGAGATGAGTGTCAAGGGGGGAAAAAACTAGTTCCAAGAAGTAGAACATACCTATGCTCAATGCAAGGACACATGTGTAGGATAACAACACTCGGGGGAAAGTCCCCTCCCGGTAAAAAATAGGGAATCAAACTGCAAAGGATATAACAAAATGGCTCTACATTGCTAGACATGAGACAAGCTCAAGCTATATATCTGATAATCAAAGTCAAGGAAGTTGGCATAAGGCTCAGTAAGGCAGGAAAAAATCATGATAATGCAATTACAACTTGATATAAAGGAGTCCTGGGGGAAGAAGGCCAACAAAAAGATCAAGAGGTGTATGAGGCTCTTGCACAAAGACATGGCTATACTATACAAAGGACTCCCATATCCTAGAAGAAAAATGTCGGCATGGGCACCAAATGCAAAATAGGAGATAACTAGGGCACCCATGTATGGTCAAGCTCTACCATTCACATCATGTCACTTCTAAAACAACAAGAAGGTTCCGTGGCAAGATAGAATGGGTCCGTACCTAAGGCTATCATGAAACAGTCATAAGATCATGAAAAATGCAATCAGATGTGAGATCCAACCTATATGCTAGTTTAGACATAATACCTGAAATTAGCACGAACGGGTCAAAACAACGGTCCAAACGGTGCTCAAAATGGCCTCCTACATCATCATATTAGTCCAAAATGGTCCGAAATGGTTCAAAATTATAGAAAGGGGGTAAAAAAAATTTAAAATTTCAAAAAATTTCTATAAATAGTAAAAAGTTCAAAAATTACTTATCATTTGAAATTTTTACCCATTTGAGCTCAAAACTTCCAAAGTGAATTCTGGGAGCTTCATCCAGTAAAAATCGACACCGTTTGTTCCAGGTAATTTTTGATGTCATCCTCTTCCATTTTCATGTAATTTTTTTCAATTTACATGGTCAAATTTGATTTCTAGGCCAGTCTAAATTGGTCATTTTGGCCCATGCGGATATCGAGGTTTTTTCTGCGTATAGGGCTGGCTATATGCAGAAAAACCACCCAAAACCGCATGCATATGCAACTGTTTTGCAAACAGTCTCATATGAAACCGTGAACAAGGTTTTTTAAGGTAAATATTGACCAAAAACTATTTTTAATGTGCAGTATGGTTCTAGAATCGAGGGAGAGGGAACATGGAGATGTAGAAGAGGCTGCTCGGGGTGATTTAATGGCTCAACAAGCTCTATGTGCATGTGGGCTATACAAGTTTTGGTGTCTTGGCAGCCTAAGGGCCAAACCAAGAATTTTGCATATGCTAGTAGACTACTGGGATCCATACTTAGAGTCTTTTCATATCGACGAGATGTCCCTCACTATAGATGTGGAGGACATATATTTCATTACAGGATTATCCCGACTGGGAGAGGTGGTGAACCTATGCTCTCATGGGCCCGGAGGTGGCCTCACTATTGATGAGTACATTGCAGTATACTATTTTCTAGACACATAAAAGGTTGGTAGTCAAATCTCGACAAAATCCATCCAGGTACTAGGACTAAAGGCCATACTATTGGCACTCGACAAGATAGATAGTCTGGCATCACTCCACCAGGCCTCAAGGGCATTGATGTTCTATGTAGTGTAGTGCATGAGACCCACAGTTTATGAATAGAGCACTATGCTATTGAGTAACATGAAGTAGCATCTAAGTGACTACAAGATGGGTAGGGTACGAAACTTCAGTTTCGGCGGTATACTAAGCACCTTCTTCTTTGAGCATGTAATGGGGCTAAGCCCTCGAGCTGAAGTTCCTGCTCACGGTGTTCGATATCCAGCCCAATGATGTTGGGTAGATGCTATGCATAGACTAGGTAGAGGTAGGGTGTCCACGGGGTTGAATTATAATTTTTTTTGTGTTTTTTGATATATTGACTCAAAAGACATATTTTTGCGTGGCGACACATAGTGACAATCTTCCATGTGTGTGCAGTGTTTGACTATGGTGGCCTGACGGTTTCCATCATCATAGATAGAGGGGAAGAGGAGATGATATCATGGGTGGATGCAGAGCAGATGCTCCAAAGCATCCACACAAACTTTTTACAGTTGACACACAGGGTACCCATGGCGCAAGTTGAGAACTTGTCTGAGGCCATGGAGCACCAGGTGGTTGGTGTACCACGAGCATGGGTTCAGTTACTCTGATGACCAGCTATATTCATGGTGTGCTACCACTATCAGAACCCCCCACCTCCTCCATAGGATTAGAGACCTGAGAGTGATTCATTTTTCTACTACCGTGTATTATATTTTGGTGGCTCGAAAGCCCCATTTTTGTATTATGACACTTATGTATTATGACATCACATTTTGGATGTTTAATGAATTTTTTTTATGATGATCAATTTTATTTATTTACATGTGTGTAAAAATGTATGTCTATGATCTACTTATGGTCTATGAAACAAATGCCAATATAACACATAGTTAGCATATGAGTCAGCAACTTGATTATAAATTCTTGAAACATGTATGTATGTTATGTTCTCGAATTGTCGTTCTAGCAATCTCACACGTAAGAATATTCGTATTAATGTCGGATCCCTAATATGATACAAACCATTAAGTTGTTAAACCACTAACTACGAATCAAGACGTACCTCAAGAGATAGAACACCATGTGAAATGACATCCCGTAATAACTCGATAACAGCACTATATTCAACAACATTGTTCAAAGAAGGCCATAAACATATGCCTCTTGAAGATAGTACCTGACCCATAGGAGTATAGATCACCCAAGCAATAGAAGCTGAGTTTTGAGTGTGGTAGTTAGCACCATCAGCGAATCCTATGTAAACGGAAGACTCCATCAACATCTGCAATAAGAAATGGAAGCTAATCAACAAACCTGATCACCATAAGAAAACCTAACTATGCAAAAAGCTATACAATAATATATAGTAGTCAGCCCTGGTTGAAGATCATGCATAGTAATTTTTAAGATAGAGTCCATTTCTAGGCTCTGCCAAGGCTGTCCCTTCATAATCCACCAACTCATATGCACCCTTCTCTAACACATGTTTGAATACGTAAGGACCATGCCACATGGCATTAAAATTTCCTGCCCCTAAGGGTTCTTTAGCTTGATCTCATAAAAGGACCAAATCACCTTCACTAAACCTCCTCGGATAGACAGAATTATCATATTGGACCTTAACGTGACGCTTATTTACTTTAAGAGCCACTAAGGCATCTTGGCACTATTGATGTATTTGTAACTTCAGAATGTATTCATCTATGTATCTTATGTCTTGTAACCCAATTTTTATTCTGGGATGTATCTATTATGTAATTGAGTCATGTTGTCATGCCCTGATGTTTCGATTGGGGTTATCTATAATGTAAACAAGTCATGTCAAGTCATAATGGGTAACCCTTCGATTGTCTAAGGGTTAAAGTCCCTGCAGTTCTAGGGCACTAGGGTTATTATACTCTCCAAGTAGAGCTCAGGCCTAGTAGGGTTTTAGTCATGCCAGGATTTGTTAGGATTATTAATGCTCCCTTGTCCAAATTTGGTCATATGTCTAATTTGGGATTCATGTCTAAATCGGGAGTCCATCCAGTCTATTTATAGTCATTAACACCATTGGGTCCACTTGACCTAATTGGGGCACATGTTTCAGTTACTAAAGTGTGGGGAACACTAATTGAGGCTCACTACCACTTATTTCACTTGATTGCGTAAGTTTAGGAGCCTCTTAGACCAATCCATACAATTTAGGAAGCCACTGGGAGTGCCGAAACCAACCAAGGTCAGTTCACTTTAGTTAATGACTAGTCAAGCTAAGTAAGGAGTCAGTTACATTCAGTTCAAGTCCTCCACATTCAGTTAGCACTAGGTTTACTTGACTGCACACATGTGGGGCGCATTTCTCACCTACCACAGTCAGTTAACCATTGGTCAACACTGAATGTAACACTTGAGTTGTGTTTTAGAGCTCCAATGAACTCTAGTTATGGTTTAGACAAGGTCAGTTAACCACTGAGTCCTCTGATAATGATTTAGACAAGGTCTTGGTTACCTACAGTCAAGTAGAGTCTAATCAATTCGAACTTCCTCATGTGGATTCGAATTTCTTGTGGCTATTAAAGCCATTTTACTTCATTGTAATTATCATTTGGATTACTTTTTTATTAATGAAAGCATTCACAGCTGCAAGCCTTTTGCACTGTTTCATTCTTCAATTGCTGAGTAAATTGTGAGATATTCTTTGTGAGTTGTGTATTTGTCTACAGATCTATATGCTCAAATTTACATGGTATCAGAGCCTAGGTGGACAAGACTTCTCTCCTCCTCAGATCTCCAACCAGATCATTTTTTGAGCAAAATTGCTCCTTCCAGCACTGCACCAGAAGCGGAGAATTTACCACTTAATACCCCAAGAAAAGGAATTGTTGATCAAGCTTGCTTGATTAACTAAGTTGGGTGTGAAGGAAATTCCAAAAGTGTAGAATGTCGACCTTACTTTGTATGTTTGATTGTGTGACAGGTTATCAGCTTTTCTTACAACATTTGCTACAAGTAGCCTCTTCTTCTCACTGCATTCGCTACAGCAGCTCAGTATTTCTTATTACATTCAAAATGGCTCATCTAGTGGAGCTTCTCATTCCCTTCAACTATCACCAATGGAAGGATGACATGAGAGTATTGCTCCGCACCAAGCATCTCTTCAGACTCATAGAAGAAACAGAGGAAGAGCCAGAATCAGATAAAGACAAAGCTAAGTACATGAACAGGCTTGATGAAGCCATTGGACTCATGCTCTCCTCAGTCTCTAGAGATCTTCGATTTCACATCCAAGACTTGGACACTCCCAAGGAGGTTTGGGACAAGCTTGCTTCCTTATTTGATAAGCATGATGAGATGAGGATCCATCAGCTAGAAAATGATCTGATTACTCTCAATCCATCCAATTTCGAATCTCTAAATGAATTCTTCTCAAAGTTAAAGAACCTGATATATCAGTTGAAGCAATGCAAAGTGAAGAAGGATGAAGATCAGCTCATCCTTTCTATTCTCACAAAGCTCAATTCAGACTACTCATTCTTTGTATCCACCTTCCAAACAGTAAGGCTCACTACTCCAAATTGGAAGATGCCCACTCTTAATGCTTTCATCCAATCTCTTATTTCTGAGAATGATAAATTGATCCAAATGGGGATCATTCATTCTCCCAAAGATATAGCTCTTGTTTCAAGAGGAGATAAGGTAGTGAATGCCAAAGGGAAGCAAAGAGATGAGTCTGAGCAGTCAAAAGAACCTTCAGGTTCAAAGAGAAGCAAGAAGAATGGCAAAGGCAAGGTCCTCTGCCCTTACTGTGGAAGGGGCTTCCATTCAGAAAGCTCCTGTATGAGAAGACAACTTGATGAAATGGCTCTTCTTTTGAAAAAGCACAACATTTTTGTACCTGCTAGCGCAAGGAAGGAAGACTCTGAAGAAGAAGAAGAAGAATACCAAAGGAAAGGACATGCACTGAAGGCTTGATGCACATCAACACCTACCTTCATCATTGATTCTGGAGCTTCCAACCATATGGATGCATCCAGAGAATCATTCTCTTCTTTTCAGTCCTTTGATGGTCCTAGTATTCAGATGGGCAATAAAAGTAAAATGCAAACCAAAGGGAAGGGCTCTATCCAACTTGAACATGGAAGGTTCAAAGATGTGCTGTTTGTTCCCTCCCTGGCTTCAAACCTGTTATCTGTCTATCAAATGACCCATACTGGATCTCCAAAGTGAGTGATATTTGGTCCTTACTCAGTGGAGATCATAGATATCTCTACTGGGAGCATCATATCAAAGGGTATTGTGAATCATGCTTCAAAATCATATGAGTTCTCACATTTCATGCCTCCTTCAAAACCAGTGCACTCTCAGCAGCCACCTGCAAAGGAAGGTAAAATCATTGCATCTACTTCTTTTACAGCTTCTACTAGTATTGCAGATCCATCTATATCAGTTTATGACATTAAGATTCAGGGTGACTCAGATCTAGATTCAGTCCCTACTTCTAAACTGGAATCTAGGAAGATGACTGGAAACTCACCTGACACTCAGAATGGAAAGACTCTTGAGCTATGTCATACTATTTTACCTCCTTCAGAGAGATGCAATATACTTCCTGTAAGATGCAATATGGCAAGGGCTCAGTCTTACTACATTCAGAAGAATGGATATGATCATACACCTCTTCATTCAGCAAGAAACAAAGGTTACATTCCTCCTTCCTCCCATCATCTTTTTTGGAGAATAAGGAGAAGTCTACATGCCAGGCCCCAGAATACCTGTGCACAGCACACCATGCATGCTGCTTCACTACCTCACAGATATGAAGATTGCAGCAACATATTTTCAAGTTTTTCAAAATTGAGACCTGATTCTACCTGCTTAGCTAGAGGAAGGGCCTTTTTCCCATGTGGTTTTTGCCCCGACTCCTTGTATTAAGTAGTTACTTTATTTTACTTGATGTAATGGGTGATGTTGTAATCTCACAGATCACATAAGGTTACCAATAATACACACTAAAATATACATAAATATAAAATAGAGACAAGTGACCAGAGCAGATAGGATTGAACAGATTATATTATTATAGTGAGTCCATACAATGCCGAGAACTGAACTGGGTTCTTCGTTGGCTCAACAGCCAAATATATACAATTTACAAACAGTTACAAAATAACTACCTGTCGGTTCAATGAACCGACACGACTTTTAGTTATCCAACCTAATCTTCTACTTTAGTCGGTCGATTGACTTAGTCAGCTAATCGACTAAGTCAGCCCATCGACTTAGTCGGCTGATCAACTAAGTCAGCCCATCGACTTAGTCGGCTGATCGACTAAGTCAGCCTATCGAATTAGTCGGCTGATCAACTAAGTTGGTCTTCGCTCAAGTCGAATTTGTTGACTTGCTCCTTCTACATCTCCCCCACGAACAAAACGTTTCATCGTCCTGAAGAAACAGGGAGGTACAAAAATTATGTTGGTGAGGTCCTCCCAAAAAAATGCTACTGTTGTGGACTGTGCATATGGATGGTTGGTCTTTTCTGGATGCAGACCTCGACAATGGCCGGAGCTGTTATGGCAAGATGATGCTGAAAATATGTCCAACTCTGTAAAGCTTTCTGGGTGTCGATAGTTAATGTAGTTAAACTTGATAAGACCGACATCTTTTCCGAAATGGGGACTTCTATGATTTTTTCCATGTTGGGGCCCAAAGACTGATTCTGCTCTTCTACTGCGTCGATGAGTCGTTTCATCTGTGGGAAGATGATGTCGAATTTCTCTAAGTTGGGAAGATCCTATTGCACCCACTGATGTGCTTCCCATTCCAGATTTTGCAGTTTGTTTGTCTCCAGCACAATCTGTTCTTCTATTGTCTTCCTGAGTGCTGCCTCTGTCGTCTTCCTGTTCTCCAAAGCCTGAATGCCTTGACGAGTCTGTCGTGTCTGCTGATAGACCTGCCCATAGTGAGTAGGCCAGTCTCTTAATACTTCTTCAATGATGACAGACTCCTCCAGATGGTCTTGTAAAACTTTGTATGCTTCCAAGAAGACAGTGTGTTGTGTCATGAGCAGTCAGGCAGTTTCTTCCTTCTGTTCTTCCTTAGTCTCTTGTAGACATGCCTGGACGGTCGACACCATGCTCTTAAAAAGCTGATATGCCCTTTCAAGTGGTCTATCTGTTTTGACTTCGACAGGTCCTGGAATCACAGAATGAACTAGAGCCCTTCATTTGCTGAGAAACTCGACCTGTTCTACATTTTTTTCCATGAGCTCTTTATTTTTTCATACAGTTCTTGTCTTTGCTTCCTTGGCCAAAGTCTTGAGGAGTTGGCTGACTTCTGTGTCGGTCAACAAGCTTGCATCCCTTAAGCTAATCTGAAGGGTGGAGTTTTTGGTATGATGGTCCTTCTTTTTCTTATGCTTTTCTGCCTCTGTCTCGTGGGTACCTGCAACAGTTGAGGGGGGTCCTGTGGTTGGCGGGATTGAAGTCAATGGTTTTTTTGGCTGGGGGGGTGGTACGACCACTTTTGGCTATGAGGATGTAGTTGGTTGTGAAAGATATGGTTGTGAATCTGGGGGTGGTGGAGGGGGAAATGATGGTAGTGGTGTTGGCGATGGAGTGGGGGAATGGATGGGGGTAGCGGGTTTAGCGGGAGTGTGTTGTGGACTTTCACCGAAAGATATGTCTGCTTCTGGCGGTGTAGTGGGTAGGTCGTTCTGGGTTTTGGGATCGATGTGTTGAATGGTAGAATGTACATGGCCGATCAAATATACTTCTTGGTTAGTTCGGGTGAAGGTCAACATGAGGTGTGCATAGAGTTTTTTGCTTGCATAGAGGGGAGCCTTTGTTTGAATTTTCTGAGCCGACTGAAATAGCTCAGGCAGCGTCTCGAAGAAAGCTTTGAGCTCACTGTCCTTGTCGACTTTTTCTTTGACTGTCTCTAGTATTGCTCTTTGGTATAAGTTGAGGGGGATGACCGACTGCTATGCCGGTGCTTGCTCCTCGACTACTGGTGTCGGTGATGGGGGTGGGGGTTCGACACAATATCAATGACGTTTTCAGGCATTGGTGTTGTTTTTGCCTTCTTTGGTTGACCCTCCGGGGCTCCTGCTTCCAGAAACCGTTGAAACTGAGTTTCAACAGGTACTTTTTTTGCGGCTGCATCCTCTATGATGTCAAGGGCTGCAGCTACTAACTCTTCTTCATCATCGAATGACTCAGCAATGATAATTTTACGATTACCTTTGCCTTGTTGTAGTTTTTGGGTTTTGATTTTCTTTCTGGCAGCGGCTATCTCAGTGGCCAATTTCTTAATGATGCCTTTGGATAAAGCATACTCAGGGTTGTCAGGCTCGACTTCACCCATCGGTGCCTGAGTTGGGGCGATAGTTGCTGGATCCGGAGCAGTTGGTTGCTGCTGTGGGTCGGTGATCTTTGCAGTCGGAGGCTTAATAGTGATCTGTACCTGACCAGTGGGCTCAACCGGGGTGTCCTCCGACATGAATGTACTTATGTAGAGGTTGAGCTCATAGTCTTCCTATTTCTCCTGGTTGGTGAGTGGCTCCTTGATTGAGAAGTCAACCTGTTTGGCTGCCTCGGGCACTGGTATTTTAGCCTTCACCTATCGGGACAGTTCCTGGAAGATCTGGTGGATAGACGGATAGTAGTCAAGAGCATTGGCCTTAGGGTCCTCGCCCTGCATATACTAGACCGACGTGTAGTCGAGCTCCAACTATATATGGGAGTTCGCTGGTAGATTTCGTCGGATGTTTTGAGGCACTATCCATCTAGTTGTGCGAACTTTCAACTACTGAAACCAGTTTTCCAAAAAGACTTTCCCCTATCCTAGCTCATGCGGGGTTCCTTTTTGGGAGAAGAGTTTAAACCTGTTCATGTCGAACTTTGTTGGTTCCCAGAAGACTGAACTACCTTCTGGATAGATGTGATACATAACGATCCAGAGAATAAGGGAGGGGAACTTGATGATTCCTCCCATCTCTTGGCAACGTTCATAGACAATTTTGATCATGTCGACGACATAATCTCCCCATCTGTAGATTCGATCGTCAGTTGCAATTGTGTTGATGACCTCCAGCATTTCCAGTTTGAGGTCACTGCCCCGCCCAGCCAAGGTAAGTGTGATTACAATTATTTTAGCCACAATCTGTGGCGTACGAGTTGCAATCTACCCTATCATTAATCCCTTGGAGTTTTTTCCGGATGGCGATCCTGTAAGCTCTTGGACCAACCCTTCCTTGATCCCAATTGGTACAGGGTTTCCTTGGCTAGACAGACCAGTAAGTTTGGAGATGACATCCCCGGTAATGTCGATCGGCTCATCGAAGTAGAACCAACCATTGTGGTATCGATTGATAATGAATTTTACGGCCGCTTCTTTTGTTCCACCAAAGCTTGCCATCAGGGGTGCGTTGGGATAGTTAAAGATGGTGCTCTTTCAGAATTTTTCAGTGGCTTGGGTCATTCTCTTGTCGATGAAGGCCCACTCTTGGATCTCAGTTCAGAGTTTCTACCATTGGCCCTCCTACACTTTGGTGTTCCTGATGTTTTTCAGCCTGCGGACCAAGGGTGTATCCTCAGTATGTAGCTCTTTGGCTTTGGTCGATGCTCAGGTTAGCTTGGGGGCCATGGTGTCGGATTGGTCGAGGTTGTTATAGGGTTCTTGGCTTTTGGTCGATTGAGGATGGGGATGCTCTGTGTGTAAGGGTTGTGGTGAATGAACCTTCGACGGTCCAGTATTTATAGGCGAGGGTGCAGTTGAGTACAGGAATGGAAGTATTAATGGTGGACTTGAAATTCCTGCTATACTACTCGAGTGTGACTTAATGGTAGATTGGTTTCGGCGCTCGAGGCCATCAATGTGTGATGGGACTTTCGAGGTTGCCGGTCGATGTCAGTGTTGCGAATGGTCGACCGGACTGGTCGATGAAGATGGTCGAAGGTGATGATGTCGGTTGTCAAAGTAGTGGGTTCCTCTCATGTTTTGTTATGTCTGGTATGTTATTTTGTTTTTCAAATTTTTGGCTTTTTATGAGTTTTGGTTGCCGGTTAAGGTCGTTATGTGATTTTTTTTTCCATTTTTTGTAACGTTTTAGTCGGGCGCCATTAACAAGTTTCCGAAATACTAGGCCCTGTAGTGTTTTAGTCGGACTGAGCCATTGGGGTGTATCTCATCGACAATGTAAGGTCCCATCCATTCTATGTGGAGTTTCTTGGGTTTTCCTTTGACTCGACTATTATACAGTAAGGTAAGGTCGCCGATCGATAGGTTTTTGTTTTTGATGTTACGGTCGTGCCATGCTTTCTGTTTTTGCTTGTGAATTTCTTGGTGTTGTATAGCCATGAGTCTATGTTCTTCCAGCTTGCTGAGTTGAAATAGTCAATCTTTTCTTGCATGTTCGACATCGACATGTAGTAGTTGTGCAATGATAGGTGTTTGTTGTCGAAAATGTAGAGGGACGACTGCTTCCTATCCGTAGACTAGTCGAAAGGGGGTTTGATCGGTCGACCGCTTATAGGCTATCCTGTAGGCCCATAAGACTGCGGGGATTTTCTTGTCCCAGTAGTCCTTGTCAGTATTGCATATTTTTGTTAACCCTTTTGTTAAGTTTTTATTGAAAGCTTCAATCGCGCTATTCAACTGAGGGTGATATGCTGTACTTCGTCGGTGGTCGAAGTGGAATTGGTCAGTCAAATTCTTGATAGTTTTGTTGATAAAGTGTGTCCCTTGGTCGCTGATCAATGTGAGTGGGCATCCGAATCTAGTGATGATGTTTTCATAGATAAATTTAGCAGCTACCTCGATGGAACATGTATTGACGGATTCAACTTCCGCCCATTTAGTGACATATTCTACTGCAGTGATAATATATCTAGCACCTGATGTTTTGGCTGGGACAGGGAATGGTCCTATGAAATCTATGGCCCAGATTTCAAATTTGAGACTAGGGTTTACGGATATCAAGGGAATTTATGTGCTCGGCAGAGGTTGACCAAGTCGTTGACATCTGTCACATCGACTAACAAAATTTTCACAATCTTTGTGGAGCATCGACCACCATAATCCTGATTGTTGGATTTTCCTTGCAGTTGTGTCTGCTTGAAAATGTACTCCTGTAGGTCCATAGTGTGCTTCATCCATGATTGGGTCTCGCTCATGGTCAAGTACACACCTTCTGAGAATGTCATCTAACCCCATTTTGTATAAAAATCCATTGATGAAGCTATAGGGTGCAGCCTTCATAGCTAAGATTTGTTTTTTCTTTGTGTTCATACCTTCTGGTGCCTAACCTGTCTCTAAGAACTGAGCTATTTCTTCCAGTTCTTCTGGTATTGATTCTATGCAAAATAGATGTGCATTCGGTAAGTCATCTTCAACGTCAGTTGGTTCCTCCCCTGTGTCTATCCGGGATAGGTGGTCAGGCCCGACATTTAGCTTCCCTGGTCGGACAACGACTTCGAACTCAAACTCTTGGAAAAGAAATAGCCAGCGACAAATTCTCCCATGATGGAGTGGTTTATTGACAAGGTACTTCAGGGCTTGATGTTCGGTATAGAATGTGAAGGGATTGGATAAAAGGTAATGTCGATACTTTTGGAGGACAAAGACCATACCTAGGGCTTCCCTTTCGGTGGTCGAATATTTTTGTTCAGCCTTATTTAATTTTCGACTACTGTAGACTATAGGGTAATCCATCCCATCATCCCCTGGTTGAGTTAGGATTGCTTTGATTGCTATTCCTGATGCATCGACATGCACATGGAATTTGGTCGACCAATTTGGAAATTTTAGAATGGGGGCTTCGACTAGTTTTCTTTTCAGTTTGTCGAAGGAGATCTGGCATTCCTCTGTCCACTTAAACTCTTGATCTTCCTTTAGTAGTTTTTCCAAAGGATAAGTCATATATGAATAGTGTCTTATGAATTTTCTATAATAGCCTGTATGGCCAAGTATCACCCTAACTTGTTTGGGGTTTACTGGTGGTTTCAGGTCGAGGATAATTTTAATCTTAGCAAATTCGACCTTGATACCTTCCTTACAGACAATGTGCCCTAAGATTATGCCTATGTGAGTCATAAAGATACATTTCTTAATGTTCAGGGAGAGTTGAATCTGTCAACATCTCTCCAGCATAATTCGGAGCCATGTGCAGTGATCTTTTAAGGTGGAATATATTGTCCAGTCATCGAAGTATACTGCCATGGTCTTATATATGTACTCTTGGAATTTTTTGAAAACAATTCGAGAGAACACTGTGGGTGCATTCTTTAACCCAAAAAGGCATAACTCTGTAAGCAAAGGAACCAAATTCACACACAAATGTTGTCTTTTTTTGGTCTTCTTTTGTTATTGGTACTTGATTATATCCTAAAAATCCGTCTGTAAATGAATAGCATTCATGGCCTGCAACTTCATTCAAGATCTCATTAGCATAGGGGGTGGGGAATGGGTTGGTCAGTGTGACTTTGTTGAGCTCCCTAAAATTGACATAAATTCTTAACCTTGTCGGGTCATGTTTCTTGGGTTGTACGACCATGGTACTTGCCCATTCTAACTGGTCGATGGGGTAAATGATTCCTGATGCTAACATGTTGTCGATTTCCTTTTTAACTATTTCTTTGTACTTGTGGGCTAGTTTATAAGGTCTTTTCTTGACAGGTCGGACATCAGGTTTAGTATCTATTTTCATCTCTCCCATTTCTTGTACTAAGCCTCTTAGGTATTTATAGTCCCTGGCAAAGACATCCTGGAATTCTCTAAGTTCACTATTTCGGTGGTCTGTTGTTCGTTCCAATAGTCACCGATTTTTGCTATTTTTGGTCGGTCGTCGTTTGAAATGTCGAATTATTTAGTTTTCACTTTGGCATCTAGCCATTCTGGTGCTTTAGCTTCATTGATCGGCCGACTGCCTTCTTTGAACTGTAAAAATGTGGCAGGGAAGTCGGCTGTAGTCATTCTGTCGAGGTCAGGTTTGTCGGCGGTCTCGACTTTCAGGATTGAGTGGATAGGTTTGGTTGTTTCAGCATGGTTTGATTTCCATCTGAAGCTCTTGCCTTCTGTGTGATCATTTTCGAGTTGTAAATGGGTCGACTCCGTTTTTGAATTAGTTTGCATATTGTTATAGTCCTTTATCTGTCGATGATCTTGGTAGGGTTGTTTTTCAGTCGGTTGGAGAAATTGTTTGATTTGCTGTGCTGTCTCAGCCAACTTTTCATTTTGAGGTATGAAATGGAAATATTTGATGAAATTTTCCCTCAGTTCATGCCAAAAGAAGGTTTCACCTCTAGCTTCCTCCATTTTATACCATTTTTTAGGTAAGTCGGCTAAGGTTGAAGGAAACAAATGTGGCCAGGCTCTCTCATATTTGTATCCAAGTCTTCTCCACTCGGTTTCACAGGTTTTGATATGTGCTTCCGGGTTTTGACCTTGGGTAAAGATAGGGATCTGGGCTTGCTGGGTTAACTTCTGTCCACCAAACCGTTCGACAAAGTAAGTCGAAGAAGTTGTCTAGGTCCGTAGTTTTGTCTGATGGGTGTCCCACCATCTAGCTGCTTGACCTGTAAATGTTTCCACTAAACTTTGAAGTCGACCATGTTCGCCAATATTTTTGAATACTTGTTCGACGTGCATGACTGGGAATTCCCTCTCCTTATACCTTGGTAGTTGTGTAGTTTTTAATTTGGTTGGTTATAAGGTAGGGTGTTCCCTTATTTTCTTTTCAAAGATTTTGGGGATAATTGAAACTATGAAGCACTGTCGGGTGGGTTTTTTCTGCACTTTTTGTATAGTCCAGCACCCTCTTTCTTGTGTTTTGTAATTTTCCATCTCCCAATCGTACAGTTCGGCATCTGATTTATAACCAATTGAATCTTGGTTACCTAAGTGAAGTTCCCCATGGATGTTTGGTTCTGTATAGTCCGTATTGTTGTTAATCTGGTAAAGTTGTCTGACATCGACTTCCTCATCAATAGGTTCTGTCCAAGGATCTCCTTGGGATGGATGAATGGGTACAATGACTTTGTGACCATTCCCTTTGAGCTTGATTCATTCCTTATCTAAAGATATGGATGCTTTCATCTTCCATCCCCACGGTCGACCGACTAGTGCTGGGAAGGAGCTAGATCCTTCTTTTGGGTCAATAATTTCAAAATCAACCTTGGTCAATATTCCTTTAATGGTCATATAGACATTTCTCCTAACCCCAATGGGTTTAATGAGGCCTTGGTCAGTGAGTTTCAGGTAGATTCCTGGCTCGTAGAGTCAAGGTCTCCCCATATTTTCCCATGTATCCCGGGTCAAGATATTTACTTGGGAACCTAAGTCGAGCACTACTTGTCAGACATGGTAACCTTCGATTTCTAGGTTGACAAGTGGGTCGACATCGTTTCTGTCTTTTTGGTTCAAGCTGCAGATGTTTTTAGTTTGTTTTGTGGGGTTGGTACCTTTTAGTTCATGCAATAAGTCGATGAATTGAGCTACAGATTTGTCTGTTTGAGCAAGTTGGATTAGTTGGTGTATTGTGTGGGGTCAAATGGCTTCTTGTCGTGCAATGTCGTGAAATATGAGGGTTTCTTCTTGATATATTTTTCTTTCCTTGATAGGGTCAGGATATGCATTTGTGTTTTTAATCTTGCTAATCTGAGGGTTATCAAGCCCTGTTTTTGTGCCTTATCGAGTGACAATATCTAAATTTTTAGTAGTTATTACATCATTCTTTTGGACACAAGACAAGACATTAACATTTTTCTTAGTATTAATTTTCTCTAACATAGTAGGACAATCCTCAAGGGAGTGATCGCCTAATCCACAGTGGTTATAGAATTTAAGATCAGTCCTGTCTTTGTACGGACAGTCTGCGTATCGGTGACCTTCTTTGTGGCATATGAAGCATTGGGTGGGTCAATGTGGTCGTATGTCGTGATTCCAAGGGAATCGACCTCTTCCTCCATTTCCTTGTCATCGATTGTCGTACCGACGCTCATATCATCGACCGTCGTATAATTGTCCGTTCTGTTCATTTAGTGGATTGTTTTGCTCATTATTTTGCGCCATTGCAGTTGTTTGGTAGACCGCATGATAGTTCTATCGGTTCTTCAGGTTTAACTGACAGTCGGCGGTGTTATGAATTTTGGTCTCGCAGATGGCACACCAGGAAGCCTTGCCATTTTTCATGTTAAACGGGCAGTCGACTGTAGAGTGGTCTCCATGTTCATGGAAAATGTCACAAAACGACTTGGTCTATACGAAGCAAACATCTTGTCGGCTGTATTCTTGTCGACAGTTATCTTTCGAATGGCCGTTTGTTGAACAATTGGTGCACCAGATCTCCTGATTCTTGAGGGTGAGCTCCTTTAGAGACTTCTGTACATTCTCTAGTTGCTATTCCAGTCTATGGTCCATGGGGTATGCAGGTATGTCTTCATCCATTTCAACCTGAAGAGCTTTTGTTAGTGCATCTTCATACATTTTGAACGTCTCCAGACTAACATGTCGACGTACTTTTGGAAAGATTCCTGCAAGAAACCATTGAGTTAGTAACTTTTCATCAATAACGTAATCCAATTGGCTCAGTAAATATTTCCATCGCTTGTTGTAGTCACGAACGATTTCTCCTAGCTTTTGTGAGGTGGTTTTAACTTTCTTCGCGGCTAGGTGTTTAGCATCGGGAGTTTTAAAGAAGGACAAGAATTGCGCCTTAATCTCGGCTTTTGTCACTCTAGGTTTTCTTTCCGAAAAGGTCATGTACCACATCAATGCCCTTTTCCTTAGTGCTCCTATGAACTGTGCCATTTGTTGATCTTCATCAGTAACCTGGTTGGCTTCCCAGGTCGACTCGTAGACGAACCAATGTCGTCGGGGGTCTTCATCCCCCTCATAAAGAGGAATGTGAGTGGATCTGTGACCCATGTCTGAATCACTTTCACTACTCTCAGATGTTGGTGGTGGTGGAGGTGGGGGTGGTGAAAGTGGTGGGGTTATTGATATAGTCAGGCCTGCGGAATTCTGGTCGACGAAACTTGCGGTCCCGTTAGTTTTCAAGTCTGCGTCGATCTGCAGTTGGTTGGTGTCGAATTTTGATGTCGATGGTCCACTACAACTTTTTGTTCGCAGTTCTGATTCTTTGATTTCTTCTAAAGCTGTACTTGGTGGGGGGGGTGCTCCTTCATGTGCCGGTAAGAGAAAGTGGATACTTTGGAGGGAGGGTGCCACTTGAAACATCACCCAGTTTCCTTCCAGCGGTCAACGTATAATAAGGTGTCTACCGGTGTACATTTCGTCGCCTAGTCGGCTCCATATACTGAAGTCACTAGCTCTTAGTCGGAGGTCGTCTTCGACAATAGTCTGTATTCTAGTACGCGGATTCAATGGGGAAAGGTTCATTCCTTCACTGGGAGCTCTTAGTTGGAGAGCTTCTGGCTGCTCTATCCACACTTCTTCCTCCTTAGGGGACACCTCTTGCTCTACACCCTCTTCATGTCGGTCATGACTTGACTCTGGCGGATTCTCTTTGTGGTTGTTCTACCTAGGGTTTTGTCCTTTGTGTAGCCCTGCGGCTCTTCCACGTCTTGCTTCCATTCTCTACTGTCTTTCATCCCTTTCAATTTTCTGAATGTCTGACATACTTTCCTACGATAATATTCACTTAGGGTCCTTGTTGATTGACTTCTCATCACTGGTGACTGATATTGGATTCTAACCGACTAGGATCCACTATGTTCTATCGTCGACACATGACCAGCTACCCCCCCATAGCCTACTCGACGCTTTTAGAAAGCCCGGATAGTTCGGTCTATTTGCTTAGGAAGTATTCCCACTCCCTTTCTGCAATGAATTTCTCCCACTTCCTCTGCTTCTCCACCTAGTTAGTGTTTGTTGGCTGTTCGAGGAGTGATGGACGAGGTTCGACGATATGTGCTACTCCTTTCTCGATCAGAAATTTGAACAACAATGTCCATAGGGAACACATAAATTGTTCGGTGAAATCTGTGTAAAACTTTTCTTTGACAGTTTCCAAAGAAGTTCTGTCTTCGACTGCTTGTTACTCACAGAAGTTGTCGGTGATTTTCTCAAACCACTCCGATAAGTTTGTTCGGCCTCCTCGGATCAGTTTTTTCAGTTATTGTTCTTCTTTAGTTGCGTCCAAATTTCTCATCCAGAAGTTGCTTGAAAATTTGGGGCACTGATTCGACAAACTTTTCATGCGTCTCTGTGAAAAATTTTGCTTTGGCTTTAGCAACTGTTAATCTGTTCCTTCGTGCGTAATATTGCAAGTAGTTGGCAATTTTACGCGCCCACCAGTCCTTAATCTCCTGCTCTGGTATCATATGTGAGCATATATTTCAGTCATGTACTACCGGCAACGGAACCAATGTTGTAATCTCATAGATCACATAAGGTTACCAATAATACACACTAAAACATACATAAATATAAAACAGAGACAAGTGACTAGAACAAATAGGATTGAACAGATTATATTATTATAGTGAGTCCATACAATGCCGAGAACTGAATTGGGTTATTTGTTGTCTCAACAGCCTAATATATACAATTTACAAACAGTTACAAAATAACTACCTGTCGGTTCGGTGAACTGACATGAATTTTAGTTAGCCAACCTAATCTTCTGCTTTAGTCGGCCGACTGACTTAGTCAGATAATCGACTAAGTCGGCCCATCGACTTAGTCAGCTGATCGACTAAGTCGGCCTATTGACTTAGTCGGCTGATCAACTAAGTCAGCCTTTCGACTTAGTCAGCTGATTGACTAAGTCGGTCTTCGCTCAAGTCAACTTTGTCTACTTGCTCCTTCTACAGGTGACCTATGGTCTTAGTTACCAGGGCCCATAGTTTGTCCAAGTTAGCATTCAAGGGGGTGTTAGGATTATTAATCCTCCCTTGTCCAAATTTGGTCATATGTCTAATTTGGGAGTCATGTCTAAATCGGGAGTCCATCCAGTCTATTTATAGTCATTAACACCATTGGGTCCACTTGACCTAATTGGGGCACATGTTTCAGTTACTAAAGTGTGGGGAACACTAATTGAGGCTCACTGCCACTTATTGCACTTGATTGCATAAGTTTAGGAGCCTCCTAGACCAATCCCTACAATTTAGGAAGCCACTGGGAGTGCCGAAACCAACCAAGGTCAGTTCACTTCAGCTAATGACTAGTCAAGCTAAGTTAGGAGTCAGTTACATTCAGTTCAAGTCCTCCACATTCAGTTAGCACTAGGTTTAATTGACTGCACACATGTGGGGCGCATTTCTCACCTACCACAGTCAGTTAACCATTGGTCAACACTGAATGTAACACTTGAGTTGTGTTTTAGAGCTCCGATGAACTCTGGTTATGGTTTAGACAAGGTCAGTTAACCACTGAGTCCTCCGATAATGATTTAGACAAGGTCTTGGTTACCTACAGTCAAGTAGAGTCTAATCAATTCGAACTTCCTCATGTGGATTTGAATTGCTTGTGGCTATTAAAACCATTTTACTTCATTGTAATTATCATTTGGATTACTTTTTGATTAATGAAAGCATTCACAGCTGCAAGCCTTTTTCACTGTTTCATTCTTCAATTGCTGAGTAAATTGTGAGATCTTCTTTGTGAGTTGTGTATTTGTCTACAGATCTATATGCTCAAATTTACAGGATTAGTATAAATAGAGAACTGGAGTCTCTATTTATCACACAACTCATACACACTCAAGTGTAGTTCATATTTGAGGAAGGAGAAGACACTGGGGCTAGATAAGAAGAAGGTTACTGCTGTCAAGAGATCACTTACTGTATTGGGATTTTCTATTTTGGTGTTGATTCTATCTCTGAGGAAGTTGTGGGTTTTTCTCCATTTATGGTTTCCTCGAGGAAAAACATGTTCATTGTCTCTTGTGTTTGATTTTTGTGCTTGTTATTCTCTCAGTTAAAGATCCTAATAATGCTAGCTTAATGTTGAAAAACTAACATGGTGTCAGAGCTAACTTGAGAAGAAGACACTGTGCAGCTATGGGAACTAGGGCTTCCTAGTTTGTGGATCTTCCTCCATATATTTTCAGCAAAATTAAGGTGGAATAACTCTCCTCCTCAGGGCACATCTTTATGTTGAAGCATAATCCAATTCTGAGGTTTTTCAGTTTTGGACCCGGCACTACTACCAAAAATTAGGGCTTTTCACAGAAGAGGAATTTTTCAGTGAGCCCAAACCTGGATTGATCTCCTCCCCAAAATCGAAGTTAGGGATAAATTTTAAGGCATTTGGGTGGACAAAACTCCGGAAAATCAAAACCCTAATTTGCTCCTAATCCAGTACTGTAGGATTTCAGCTCCAAATCTAGATCTGACATCTTGACCTGGTAAGATCTAAATATTTTGTATTTCCATTTGAGGTTCTCAGTTAAGATGTCTCATCATACCAAGCTTAATGAAAAGCTTGAGGGAGTTGATAACTTCTGAGCCTGGAAGTATAGGATTTCCCTGGTCCTAGAAGAAAATGAGTTAGACTCCTACATCCATGAGGAGGTTCCAGTTCTAGAGGGAGATGAGGCTAAGGATTTACATAAGAAGAATATGGTTATGGCAAAGAGGATCATTGCTGATTCTATCAAGGATCACCTCATCCCACAGGCATCCTCTCTCAAGACACATAAAGCTATGTTTGATGCCCTAACCAAATTGTTTGAAGGAAAGAACATAAACCGAAAAATGACTCTAAGGAATCAACTGAAGAATGTGAAGATCCAGAATGCAGAGACCATCTAGTCTTACTTCACAAGGGTTTCTCAGATCAAGGAACAATTAGAAGCAGTAGATGAAGAAGTGGAGAATGCAGAAATTGTGATGACCACCTTGAATGGTCTCCCTAGGACATGGGAATGTTTCATTCAAGGGATCTATGCTAGAAAGAAATTAGTCAAGTTCAACAGACTGTGGGAAGAATGCTCTAAAGAAGAAGCTCGGATAGCAAATCAATAAGAGAAGATGGGAAGTGAATATCAAGCTCTCACAGTACAATCAAAGAAATCCAGATCCAACCATCACATAAACAAGTACTCTCATCATAGGTATGACTCAAAAAATCCTAGAGATAAGTCTAAGTACATTTGTTATACATGTGATGAAAAAGGACACTTTGCTAGAGATTGTCCTAAGAACAAATGTAGCTATCACAAGAAGAAGGGAAGCGAGAAAAGACATCATGCTCAGGATAAAAAGGATGATGAACCTTCATCAAAGAGAACCAGATATGAAAGTGAAGATTCTTCAAGCCAGGATGAATATGTGTTGATATCCACTCTCACAGGTAACATTACTCATGGAAGTGATGATTGGCTTATAGATAGTGGGGCTTCCAAACATATGACTGGATTCAAGGAATCCTTTGTGAAACTCTCAGAACATGAATCACCTCACAAGGTGAATCTAGGAGATGACTACCAATATCCAATAAAAGGTAGTGGGGAATCTTCCTACAAACTAGACTCTGGAAATTCTCTAACAATGAAAGAAGTATTGTTTGTGCCAGGACCCAATAATAACCTTCTCTCCATATCAGCATGAGGTGTTGGAGTAGGGTCCCGCAGCTACAAGAAAAGCTGCCATTTTGGCGGATAGATAGTTTTGGTGAAGATATAAGAGATAAGGTAAATCCACGATGCCGTAGCGTGTTTCCCGCTGCAGATCAGCGCTGGAAACCATGACCGTCGGGACAAAGAAATCAGAGAAGACAACAGTACCTGAGCGGCCGAGAAGAGAGAGCTCACCCATTGCACTTAAGGCAGCAGCGAAGACAAGAGGGCTCAGCTACCCTCATAAAGGAAAAGGAGCAGTGAGGCCGAGGTATTGAAGATGAAGGACAGAATAGGAAGCGGCGTCGGTACCCATGGTCAGCGCCGGGAAGCATGGAAGACTGCAGAGAGCAGTGGTGTGATAGAAAGCGGCTACTCCAAGTACAGATATGTCGACTGTCACTAATTAGGGTTTTTAAGGTTACTATTGGGACAGGCCCATAGTGTTGTAATGGCGAGACCTTCGAGCCGCCTATAAAAGGATGTATTTTGTATTGTAAAAGGTTAGCTAATTAGATATTCAGCTAGGCCGACATTCAGTTAGTTAGCTCATAGTCAGTTGTATTGTAAAAGCCAAGCTCTGGTTCTGTTATTAGCCGGTAGTTATCTTACTGCAACCAGCAGCTGGCTCATTGAGTATGTATGTAACAATCCACAGGGATTGACAGAGAGAGAGAGAGAGAGGGAAGAGTATATTGTAAGAAAAGAAATATAGAGGAAGAGAAGAGATCTAAGAGAGAAGGGCTCCAGGCTGTGTGTGGAGTTTCCCAGAAGATCTCTAGCTACATATGAGGTTGCAGTGGAACTGTGTTTACTCTCCCAAGTTATAATATATAAACCAGTTCCCGTGAACGTAGCTTCTACCTTGGAAGTGAACCATGTAAAATCAGAGTGTTATGTGATTGATTTATGTGATTGTGTTTACTTAATGCTATCTGTCACTCATTACATGAACTTTGCTTACAGTTAAATGTATGTATGTTGTTGTTCAGTTACCACATGATAGAAGGTTAAAGGCAAGTAAAGCTATTAAGTATTCTGTATAAGATTCTATCTGTGTTTCACTCACCACGGTTAGAATTCGCAGTGTTAAGCAACCTACTAGGTTGAGTCCCGTAAGTTGAGTACAAGTAACGTTAATTATGCTCAGCCGTAAGCAGTAAGATATCACAGAGAGGCGATATCACACAGTCAAAGGAGCTATGGTGCACGATACCGCAGGGTAAGGGTCGAGCGCAAAAGAGAGTTGCACGTCATCTAGGACATGACAATGTGATAAGGGTCAAGATCATTGCAGAGTCAACAGAGGAGGAAGTAACTGTGACTCGCAGAGAAAGAGAGATCCCGCTGGCTAAGAAGAGACGCGAGACACCTAGGATGCCATAGAACCTGGATAAGGACACTTGAGTCTTTGGCCAACCCATTAGAATCACTTTGGGTGAGACTTCAGGCCGCTCCGCGGTCTGTCGCCGAAAGGGCCAGTGAGCTAGGGGTGTTGTTGGTACATTACAGTAAACCCGGGTCTGCCCATAGTAGCCAACATGAGTTTTGCATTAATAGATGGTCAAGTCATCATGTGGCCAAGAGGAAAGAATATTGATGATGCGGTAGTGATTGGTGAACAAGAAGGAGGTTTGTACAAATTAAAGGGCCATCCAGAACAAGCCTTGGTCCATGACACAGTAGAGCCAAGTAAACTTTGGCATAGAAGGCTTGCACATGTGCATTATAGAGCACTACCTCTTGCAAGCAAAGCTATTGAATATCTTCTAGAAATACAAGCAAAACATGATGGGGTCTGCAAAGGATGTGCAAAAGGAAAGAACACAAAGAATACATTTCTAAGTAGCGAAAGCAAAGCAAAAGGAATCTTGGAAATCATCCACTCCGATGTATGCGATCCTATGTCATCAAGCTCACTAAGCGGGTGTGCATATTATGTTTCTTTTATTGATGATTTTTATAGGAAGACCTGGGTTTACTTCATGAAGAACAAAGACGAACTATTCAGAAAATTCAAGGAATTCAAAGCCTTGATCGAGAATCACACTGAAAAGAAGATCAAGAATTTTTTATTAGATAATGGTGGAGAATTCACTTCAAATGAATTCAAAGAGCTATGTAAGGAATCAGGGATTAAGAGGGAGTTTTCCACTCCTTATAATCCACAATAGAATGGAATTGCAGAATGGAAGAACAGAACTATCATGGAAGCTACAAGAGATATGCTTCATGATCAAGATCTTCCTATGCATCTTTGGGCAGAAGCTACCAGAACAACGATGTATGTTCATAACCATACTCCACATAGAGTACTAGAGAACAAGACTCCTAAAGAAGTATTCTTCGACAAGAAACCAAAAGTCAGCCATCTTAGAATATTATACTATCCTATATACATACACATTCCAAAAGAGAAGAGAACAAAATCAGATCCTTCAGGAAAGAAGGGTATATTTGTGGGATACTCTGAAAACTCAAAGGCTTACAGAATATATTTCCCAGGATACAAGAAGATTGACATCAGTAGGGATGTGACGTTTGATGAATACACAGCTTACAACAAATCTAGAAAGAGACCTACTGAAGAACCTGAAGAAGCAGAAGCACCCAGAATTCATGATACAGCCATGAACGAAGAAATTCAAGAAGAAGATCAAGAATTTGAAGAACCACAAAGACCTGTAGATCCACCTCTGGAGAAGAATCCTCATAAGAGGAAACCTACTTGGGTATGAGAATTTATCCAAGGTGTGGAAATATATGGGGCTCCAGAAGAGAATCACAGAGAAAGAAAGAGGACCAGATCCTGCTCTGGGTATGTAGCTTTACTATGTGATTTCATTGATAAAGAACCTTCCAGTTATGAAGAAGAGGCAGAAAAAAAAGAATGGAAGGATGCTATGATTGAAGAATATCAATCGATCATGAAGAATGATGTTTGGGATGTTGTCCCAAGATTAGAAGGGAAGTCAGTTGTAACTTCCAAATGTATCTACAAGATCAAGCATGCTGTAGACAAAGAATTGAAAAATATAAAGCAAGATTTGTGGATTGAGGTTTCTCTCAAAAAGAAGGAATAGATTATGAAGAAACCTTTGCACCTGTAGCCAGATACACTTCCATTAGATTAGTACTTGCTCTGGCTGTAGTGATGAAATGGAATATACACTAGATGGATGTCAAGATTGCTTTCTTGAATGGTGTAGTGGAAGAGGAAGTGTATGTAGAACAACCACTAGGTTTTGAGGCACATGATAGAGAGCGTCATGTATGTAGATTGAAGAAATCCCTGTATGGTTTGAAATAGGCACCCAGGACTTGGTACAATAGAATTGACAGCTTTCTATCTAATTTGGGCTTTACCAAAAGTAAAGCAGATTCCAACCTTTACTACAAGGTTGAAGACAACAACCCAGTGATGCTTCTACTATATGTAGATGATCTATTTGTGACAGGTACAAATGGGTTGATTGCTGATATGAAGAGAAAGCTTGATGCTGAGTTCAAAATGAAGGACTTGGGTATGATGCATTATTTCTTAGGCATGGAAGTGTGGCAGAGTGCAGATGGAATATTCCTTGGATAAGGGAAGTATGTAGTAGAGATCTTGAAGAGGTTTGGGATGATGGACTAGAAAGCCATGGCCACACCTATGGCATCGAACCTGAAGCTATTGAGTGATGTTTCAATAGAGTTGGTTGATGTTACGATGTATCATCAAATGATTGGGTCATTGATGTACCTGACGAACATGAGACCAGACATTTTCTTTGCTATGAACACCTTGAGCCAGTTCTTGACAAATCCAAGAAATGTTCAATTGATTGCTGCAAAGCATATTCTGAGGTACCTGAGGGGTACAGTTGATTATGGGCTCAAGTATGAGTCAAATCAGAAGGTTAACCTGGAGGGTTATGTCGATTTAGATTGGTCAGGTAGTGCCATCGATAGGAAGAGCACTTCAAGATGTTTCTTCAATATGGGATCAGGTGTGATCTCTTGGCTTAGCAGGAAGCAATCCTGTGTGGCACTGAGTACAGCTGAAGCATAGTATGTCGCAGCTTGTTCAGCTAGTTGTGAGGTAGTATGGCTGCAAAAAATACTGTCTGATATATTTGATCTCTAGTTGGATGTTACTTATATACATTGTGACAACTAGAGTTGCGTAAAGTTGTCAGAGAATCCTGTGTTCTATGACAAGTCGAAGCATATCGATATCAAGTATCACTATATCAAGGATATGGTGCAGAGGCGAGCAGTGAAGCTCCAGTATGTTGTGACGGAGGAATAGATAGTTGATGTATTGACGAAGCAATTGGCTAGGCTGAAGTTTGAGTAATTTAGGGAGAAGCTTGGTGTTCTCCAGATTGAGGTTTCCTCCAAGAGAAAGTGATGAGATCCATAGCATTCTGACATAGAGAGAGGATTGGTTCCTTCCATGGTTAGATGTAAGGGCTAAGCCATTCTGTCATGGTGAGAGGATTGGTTCCTTCCATGTTAGATATGAGTGATGGACATTCTGTCGAGTAGGATAGATGTAATGGAAACTTCCATTCTGGGAATGGAGGCACCTGGTCAGTTACCACGAAAACTCAGTCTAGAACTGAGAAGCCATTTTGATGTGATAGAGGGATGTCTTCCTACTTGATCAGATGTAAGGGATGAACCATTCTGTCATTGCTAAAGGATTAGGTTCCTCCCATGTCAGATGTGAGTGTTGGCCATTCTGATGAGTAGGTCAGATGTAAAGGCAACTGCCATTATGGGAATGGAGGCGCCTGGTTAGTTACCAAGTAGCTCAGTCTGGGATTGGGGGCCATTATGATGCAATGGTAGGATTAGTTTCTCCATGATCATATGTGAGTGCATGCCCTTTCTGATGCGGTGCTTCATGCAAGGTCATATTGTAAGTGCAAACCCCTTTCTGATGCAGTTCTTCGTGCATGGTCATATTATAAGTGTTGAGCCCTTTCTAATGTGGTGCTTTGTGCATGGTCAGATTGTAAGTGCTGAGCCCTTTCTGATGTGGTGCTTCATGCATGGTAAAATTGTAAGTGTTGAGCCTTTTCGATGCGGTGCTTTTGAGCATGGTCGATTGTAAGTGCTGTTCCTTTCTGATAGGATGAGGTCAGATGTAAGTGCAGAGCCTTTCCAATGCGATGTGCTTGCACATGGTCAGGTATAAGTGGTAAGCCTTTCTGACAAGATGAGGTCAGATGTGAGTGCTGGGCATGCCTTTCTGACAAGATGAGGTCAGATGTAAGAGTTGGGCGGGCCATTCTGACTTAAGTGTCAGATATAAGTGCCGATGAAGACCTACATGAAGGGTAGGCCTACAAGATTGACTCTGTAGAACTTCCTATGATGAGAAGAATCGAGATAGCACCATTATGAGATAGCAGATGATGATCCAAACTTGATGATGATCCAGATGAGATGATCCAGACTTGATGACGATCTAGATCAAGTGATGATCCAGTTTTGATGATGATCTAGAATTGATGATTCAGATCAAGTGATCCAGATGAGATGATCTAGAAGTGATGATGATCTAGATCGAGTGATGATCCAGTAGTGATGAGCCAGTAGTCATGATGATGCATATCCCATGATAAAGAATAAGAAGATGACTTGAAGACTCGAATACGTAGACGACTTGAAGAAGAAGATGACATGAAGACTCAAAGATGAAGAAGACTCAAAGACGTATAATACTTGAATACTAAGAAGACTTGAAGATGAAGATGATGAGATGATCCAGTTGATGCAGAGAAGAAGACCAGTGCTGAAAATTGTGTTGAAAGAATACCTTCCTAGTTAGGAGGGAGTGTTGATGTATTTGTAACTTCGGAATGTATTCATCTATGTATCTTATCTCTTGTAACCTGATTTTTATTATGGGATGTATATATTATGTAATTGAGTCATGTTGTCATGCCCCGATGTTCCGATCGGGAGGATCTATAATGTAAACAAGTCATGTTAATTCATAGTGGGTACCCTCCAATTGTCTAAGGGTTAAAGTCCCCATAGTTACCAGGCACTAGGGTTATTAGACTCTCCTAGTAGAGGTCAGACCTAGTAGGGTTTTAGTCATGCCAGGATTAGTATAAATAGAGAACTGGAGTCTCTATTTATCATAGAACTCATACACACTCAAGTGTAGCACATAGTTGAGGAAGGAGAAGACACTGGGGCTAGATAAGAAGAAGGTTACTACTGTCGAGAGATCACTTACTATATTGGGATTTTCTATTTTGGTGCTGATTCTATCTCTGAGGAAGTTGCGGGGTTTTCTCCATTTATGGTTTCCCCAAGGAAAAACACTGTGTTCATTGTCTCTTGTGTTTGATTGTTGTGCTTTTTATTCTCTCAGTAAAAGATCCTAATAATGCTAGCTTAATGTTGAAAAAATAACAGGCACTGCTCATCAAGCTGCTCTAAGTGGACCAAACGTTCCTCCAATGTGGAAGTGTCTGGTAAAATATCTATAGATAGCATCAACGAAGGGATTTTGCATTCAAACAACAAGATAGACTCCACCCCATGTACGAGCTAATATGGAGAGAAACTGGTGGCAGTCTTAACCACGGTCCTATAGGCCCACAAAGTAGGATATAACATGACATGCCAATTAGTCTTGCTTTGGGTGATGGTTCATTGGAGAATGGACTTAAGTGACTTGTTCACTGCTTTAACCTGTCCATTCACCTAAGGGTAATAAGAAGATGAGTGCTCCTGCTTATACCCTAACTTCGAAGCCAACTCTTCCATCATTTTATTCTGAAAGTGCCTACCATGGTCAGTGACAAGCTCTTTTGGAATGCTAAACCGAGTAATGATTTGGTTGAATATGAAATGTGTGGCTATCTCACCATCATATTTAGCCATGGGAATAACCTCGGCCCATTTCGTGAAATAATCAACTGCTTCTATAATGTGATGATGCCCCCCAGCTGAAGCTGGGTGGCAATCCATAAAGTCAAGCCCCCACTTGGTGAAGGGACCGACGGTGATAATCATATGTAACAGGAAGGATGTGTGAACATATTGCGTACAAACACCTGGCAAGGGTGACACTTCTTGACCGCATTGACACAATCTTTGAAGATCAACGACCAAAAATATCCCACTCTCAAGATTTTTTGGGCTGTAGAAATCCCAGATAAATGACTACCACACACCCCTTTGTGGAAATAATTCAGCACAACCTCAACCTACTCATGGGTTAAAAAATGACACAAACTAGAATCTACCCCACGGTGGTACAAAGTGTTATCCACTATAAGGTAGTTCCTAGATATGTGATGTAATTGTCGTCGCTCATCCCATGAAAGGTGAGTAGGAACTTTCAATGTTTGCAAATATATAATGATATCCCCATACCATGGATCCATAGTTGAGATAAGAGAAATATGCTCATCGACAAACGTATCTTCATAAACCTCCTCCTCCTCCTCCCAACTTGGAAAATCAGAAATGAGCTCCTCAAAAATTAACGATTTCTTCAATTTCACCAAAACAAATTCGGGATCAAATTATTGCAAAATAAAAATCCACTTATTATACTTTCCCCCGATCATCCTTCTAGTGAGGATGAACTGAAATGGATTGACATGAGCTACCACCAAGGTCTAACGAAGGAGAATGTAATGTCTCAATCTCTGGACCACATGAACGGTGGCGAAAGCAAGCTTATCCACAGGAGAATAACGGATTTCCACATCTATAAGGTTTTGGCTCAAATAATATATGGCATCCTCATGGAGATCCTCATCCTCCTGAACCGAAACTATACCAATCATCTCCATGGAAGCGGCCACATAAATAAAAACGTCACGGCTATATTCAGGTGGACTAAGCATGGGGGCCGATGCTAAGGCTTTCTTAAGAGCATCAAAGGACTCTTGGGCTCACTCATCCCAGCAAAAGGTAGTGTCCTTCTTTAAAATATGCATAAAGCCTTTAGTCAAATTGGAAAAGTTAACCACAAATCTCCGTAAGAAGTTTGCCATGCTTTGCAAACAGCGAAGATGTCTAATATTTCTCGGGGGAGACAATTGAAGTATTGCCTCAAACTTTAAGGGATCAACTCTTATACCCTCCCTGGAAACAATGAACCCTAGAAAGTGACCAGACCTCATGCAAAAGATGCACTTATGAGGATTTAACCTAACCTGGTAATAGCGGCATATTTCGAATACTAATCTCAAATGGTAGGGATGACACACTCTCAAACGAGAATGAGCAGCAAGGTCATCCAAAAAGACTTCAATAATCGATTTGAGATCATGAAAAAACAAGGTCATAGCCCACTGAAATGTGGCTCTGGCATTTTTAAAACCGAAAGGCATCTTCCGATATGCAAACGTACCCCAAGGACAAATAAATGTAGTTTTGTGTTGATCCCTATGCTTGATCTGAATCTGATTATATCTGAAAAAGCCATCCATGAAGGAAAATACCTCGCTTCCCACACACTCATCCAAAATTTGATCAATAAATGGTGTGGGAAAATTATTCCTAGGACAAGCACAATTTAAATCATGGAAATCAGTACATATACGGATCACTCCCTGCTTCTTATCAACTGGAACGGGGTTTGAAACCTACTCCGTTAAGGGAATGGGATAGATAAAACCAAATTTTAACAGCTTTTCTATCTCAGCCTTAATGGCGAGTGCTTTTATAGGATTCACCGCACGCAAACGTTGTCAAACAGGCTTCGCATTCGGATAAGTCTTAATTTAATGTTCAACAATATGAGGGTTGATACCTGGCATTTCCTCATATGAGCAAGCAAAAATGTCAAGAAATTCTTTGAACAGCTCGATATACTTTTGAATCTCATCATGGGAACAGTTTGCCCCAATATAGACATTCTCAATCTTTCCAGGATCGCGAGAGATATTGTAGAAGGAGCAAGTCGATAAGTCGACTTGATCGAAGACTGACTTAGTCTATCAACCGACTAAGTCGATGGGCCGACTTAGTTGATAAAATGACTAAGTCGATGGGATGACTTAGTCGATCAGCCTACTAAGTCGGTCGGCCGACTAAACTAGAAGATTAGGTCGGCTAACTAAAAGTCATGTTGGTTCACCAAACCAACAGGTAGTTATTTTTGTAACTGTTTGTAAATTGTATATGTTATGTCAGGAATTTGTTTCTTACCTTTTCATGTTTGATTACCTTTTTGATCAATTTTTCTTATTTCTTTGACTTTATCTTTTCAATTACAATAGGAGCTTTTGGGTATTTACTTTAATTTTTTAAGTTTTTTGCCTTTAGAGTTATTTTGTTTTTTCCTCCCTTAGGTCTCAAAAGGTTTTAAAAAGGTCATATTATCGAATGATGTGGTCACAAATAGCATTTTGAGCATGGTCCTGCATAGTCATAGTTCAAACAACTTTTAAACTGCATTCAAAATGAGAAAAAGCTGAAAAATAGCGAGAAAATAGCACTAAAATTATTCTTGTAGCGCTGGAGCCGAAAAATAATGAAGGTACGCTACAAGAATATTGTGGCCTTCATTTCTTCCGATTTTTAAGCAAAAAATTGGCATTTTCTTAAATGTTGAGTGACTAATCACGTATTGTGGAGTGTTTACTACGTGCTGGTTAAAGAATTATCATAAGAACAGGTGATCATGGTCATCGTGACCCCAAAGGAAATTGATTTTGACAGGTAGCAGCGTGGTTTGATGTTTAATGAGAGGTGAGTTGTCATTTGCATGCACATTCAAAGACGACGGACCTAGTGGAGTAACCATAATCACTACAAAACCAGATATGCCCGCTGGGAAACATAGTGAGGTTTAATGGAGTCACGGAGAATTAGGGCTTCATGATTGTGCTATCTGCAGTCAAATTGCATCTTGAAGGAAACCTGTACATTCGAACTGAACAACTAAATCACTCAGTTCATGTTTTTAAACCACTGCAGTTGATTAATTTAAAGGTATTTCACGATAAGCCATTATAACTGATAATTTAGGGCTTTTTTGCTGGGAACTATGCAATCAAAATTGATTAAGGGGAATGATAAATTATGCACTCAAATGATATTTCGACCAAAAAAATAACTGCCTGAGCCATTCTGAGATGTTCTGTGGAGTGGATTACTGAAAAATAGCTTTATGTTGGAACTGTTCATTTGTTGAAGTTCGAAAGAGGCTGGGTTGAAATGCAATGTATATTATGATGATTCAAATTTGATACTGCTGCTGGTACAACATGAGATGAAGGACACAGACATTTTAGACAATGTAAAAACCTATATAGCCTAAAGACCTAATTTTTCTAGGTTTTGAAGTTCACTGTTTTTGAAAGCCAAAAGAAGCAGCGAAGAGCTAAAGGTTTGAAACCAGAGGAAGATCTACTGTTAATTTGATACCTGAGATTACTGAGCTGACATGGATTATGTTTAAGATGGTTTATAGGCTATGTTCAGTCTAAAGGTTGATAGTTGTGATTCTTTATGTAATACTCTTTTTTAGCAGAGATGGTTCATACATGATTCTGGCAGGTTATGAATACCAATATACAGGTTTATTCTATATGCTGAAGATGGACAACCAATAGAACAATTAAAATTGCATGACAGTCACCAGTTGCAAAGAAGAGTTTGGAAGATTTCAAAATGACCTAAGTCTCTTATGCTTATGATAAACCTATTCTTTATTAGGAAAACAAAAGTAGCAGTCAGAGAAGAGCAAAGAGAGTTGTTTTTGAAACCTGAGGGATTTGAGAAGGAGATAGTCACCTGATTGATCATTAATTAAATCCTAAAACCTATACAGTTTCATCCTCTGAAGGAAAATGGGCAAGAGTGGTAAAATTAACAGAGCTGAACCAACTGATGAATGGTGGATTGAAAAGCTCCCTGGATGTGTTGAATTATTTCAACAGGCTGGTTGGCTTGAGTTCTTTAAAAGAATAAATGGGTATAATGCTGAAGTTTCTTGTAAGTTTGCACAGTGTTTAAAAGATGGCATGGTGACCTTTGATACTCTTAAGTTCAGGCTGACAGTAGAGCTGATTGCAGAAGCCACAGGGGTTAGCAATGAAGGTGAATTATGGTTTAAGAAATTGCCTTTTACCTTTGATCCTCAGAGATACCTATTACCAAATGTCACTCCTAACTGGAATAAAGGCATTCTTATTCAAAATTTCAGAAAGGAATGGGTTGAACCAATTAGAATTTTGCAGAGTTATATTACTTGCGAGGGCAGGTATGCTTATGTGTTTAAGTATCACTTCAGGTTTTTGCAACATATGGTGGGACAGTCCAGGATGAACCTTCCATTTTTCCTATTGAAGAGCTTGCAAAAAATGGCTAGGAGGGTCAAAGGGCATATGGATCATTCCTCTCAGTCCATCTTTCATCATGGGCTAATTAAGTTGATTATTAACACTATTTTGCAGCATAAAGGTAAAAGTTGGGACTTCTTTCTTTTTTGGTCAGGTTTCCATGTAAAACAAGAAGATCAGCAGCCTAAGAGGCAAGCAGATAAAGGGAAGGTAATGATGAAGAAATTAGGTCAAAAATCCAAACTTGAAGACAAGGAGGATGTTGAATTTGAGAAGGCAGCAGAGCATGTGGAGGTTGTCAGTAAACTCAAGGTGTCTTCAGTTGGTACTGTAGGTAGATATTCACTGTTTTCAGAAGAAGAATTACAGCCTAGGCAACAGTTGAGATCAGCAGTAGTTTCCAAGGAACCTAGAGCTGCTATTATAGAAAAGGTTGATATGCCTGAAGATGATTTTCAAACTCAACAGAGAAGTCCACTCACCATTCTCTCAGATGATGAGGGATATTTACTGGAAGAAGATCAGCCCATTGATAAAGCAGAAGGCAAGCATGAAACCTGTGGAGAATTCTTCATTTCAGAGATAAAAGAAGCTAAACCTAATAAGAAGAAGAAAAGGACTGTAACCCCATATTGGAGGCCTAAAACCAGGCCAACAAATAAATTAAGATGGAACATGAAGAGGTTACTTAATCCAAAATTGAATTCCAAACAAGAGACTGTCTTGATTGATACTACCTCAAATGAAGAGACGGAAATTGGTAAAATGGACAGTAAAAGCAAAAGAAAATTAGTTGCTAAACCTTCTTCTTCTCAGCCTGCAAAGGTGAAAGGATCATAGTCTGTAAAAGAGTTAAGGCAGCCCAAGTCTGAATTGTCTGCAATAATTCTTGAGATAAAAAATAAACTTTCAAAACAGCAGCAAGAAAATAAATCTAAAATATCTCCTGTTGAAAATCAAGAGTGGGAAGAAGAAGATGAGCTTATACTTAGGGAAGTAGGAATTCTAAAAGAGCCTAGTATTCCTTCTGATTTCACAGACTTGTTAATAAAGGATGCAAACATACCCGAGATCCCTAGTTTTCACATAGATAAAGAAAGCTTGCAAGAAAGTATTCAGCAGTATAAGCAGCAGATGAAATACTTGCAAGATGTTAATGATGGGTTGATGCAGGTTAACAAAGGACTTATAGAATAACTATAGGATGTCCATAATCGTTTCCAGGAGCTGTCAGAAGTATCCAAATAGGTTCTCAAAAGAAAAAGAACTACTGACATACACTATACAGAGTTGGAAAACACAGTAAAGAAATTGCAGCAGGAAAACAAGAAGCTCACCAAAAGGATAACTAATCTGGAGTAGGAGAAGAACAAAGCTAAGAGGAAAACTCAAGTATTAGATGGTATTGCTCTGCTGGCTCAGGCAGCAAAAGAGCTATGAGTCACTTGTTCATTTCAGTTACTTGTTATCTTTTTCAGAAACATGTTAGTTAGGGATTACTATTTTTAGAAAAGTTATGTTTTGTAATATTTTACTTTTTACCTTACCTCATCGAGTGGATGGAAGACAGTTAGGGTTTTTGATACCTAACTAATTTTTGTAAAAAACACTATTTAGAGAGGTTAGAAAGTCATTAGTAGGGTTCGATTTTTGGGAGCTACAGGAGGTCTTCAGACTGCTTTTGTCTTCAGACTTGTTCAGGAGTTAAGTACCAAGACTCTTATATGCATTTGGTGATGAAACTATGAGATATATGACATTTTTCCCCTTCAGTTTTCTGTGTTGGATTCATTATTGAACTTGTTTAGTTTCTTAATTGATATATTCATTACTGGTTTATGTGTATTTTCTAGTGATGCCTGTCTTTTATGAATGAACCTCAGCATAGTGTTTCTATTGGATCTTGTGTGATATATTATGCATCTTTATCATCTTCTGTTTATGATTTAGTTACTACTTTGCTCATGAATGCATTCCCTGTCTTTCTCCAAAAGTTTACAACCATTAAAACATTGCAGAAACCCTAAACCTAATCTGTTTTATTGAATTTTATCTTGAGTGTGTGTTGGCTTGTTTCTCTAGCCTTAGAAACAATTTATGGCACAAACATATTTGGCGTCGTTGCCGGGGACGAAGCTGAAGCATATCTTCCCTGCGATACTTATCAGTTTTACTGGTTTAAGAGGTGGACTTAAACCAGCACTTTTGAAGGCTAATTTTTCACCAAAGTTGTCATAGTGGCTTCTAGAGGAGTGGGAACTAGGAGCAGACCTACTTCACCGTTACATTCAGGGGTTTCAGACCCTGAACAAATATTGAAAACAGCAAGAAAACTCTGAAAGTCTCAATCTTTACTAGCCTCCTGTGACACTAACCAGTTGGGTGTTTTATTACATTCAGCTGAAACCTCACCTTGGATAAAACCTACCATCCCTAAGAGCACTTTTCAAGTTTGTACTAATCCTCAAACTTTTTTGAAATCCAAGACTGCTTCTCCTGGTAAAATACCTCTCTTTTAGCTGAAAGTAGGAAAGAGCCCTTTTCAAACAAGTTCCAGTCAAGCTTCCTCATCTGCAAAGACAGTCAGTCCAAAGATGGCAGCCCAAAACCCTCCCATGGATATGATGGACCGGATGGTTGCAGCCAGGTATGCACCATTAGTCTTACCTCAGCCTTTACATGCATTGCCTGGAGGTGATTACCAAAAGTATATGCCTAGGTTCAATGGACAAGGGGAAACCACTGCTGAGGAACACTGGGAGGCTTTCCTAAGTTATGCTGACAATCAAAACATTGAAATCAAAGATGTATGGATGAGGGTATTTGTTCAGAGCCTTGATGGGGATGTAAGGAAGTGGTTCAGAGAGTTTCCTGCTAACTCAATCACTATAATTGAAGAGCTCCATGATCTTTTCATGAGGCAATGGGGAGACACAAAGGACCACACCTATTATATAACTAAGTTTGGAGCTCTCAGAAGGAAAAAAGAGGAGACCGTTGCAGATTTTTCTAAAATATTTAACAAAATGTATAGTAGGATTCCAGCAAAAATTAAGCCTACTGAAACATCAGCTAAACTCACCTATGCCAATGCCTTTGATCGTGAATTTTCTTTATTGCTGAGAGAAAGAAGAACTATCACCTTGCTGAACATGCAAGATGCAGTGTTGGAGGTAGAGTCCAATTTGTTGGCTTCAAACAAACTTAAGAAAGAAACTCCCCAGCAGCTTTATGAAAGAAAAGGAAAGAAGGAAGTTGTTTCAGGAAGTGCTGCTCCTCAGTCTGTTGAAGCCAAGATAGATGATATGGCTAACCTTGTGAATATTCTCACTGCCAAACTCAATAAACTAGAGCTTGAAAAGAATTCTGGCAAAACTGCTCCAGAAGCTGAAAGGAATCCAAATAACCAGAATAAGTTCAGAAGGCAATTTGCTCCCAGATTTATACCAAGAGAGCGCAGGAACAATGATATCCAGCGAGAAAGGAGAGAGAATGAAGATCAAAGAGTGCCCCCACCTCTTAAAAATAATGTAGCTGATGAAGAAGAAGTTGATGAACAACTGCTCTTTGAAGAGACTGAGACTAATCAGGATATGAACCACTTTGGAGATGGATTGTCTACAGGTTTTGTTACTGAAGGAGAATTTCTGAATGCAGAATTTTATGATGCTGACATGTTTGAAGCCGAGGATGACTTAGATTTGGAAAAGACTGATGTAACTAATGTTGTTCATCAGAATGGACCCAAGAAGACTATAAATCTTAGATCAGGCCCAAAGCAAGTGGTGCAGGCCCCAAAGAAGAAAGTTGTTGTTCCTGCTACTATTGTTCCTGCTAAACAGACAGCTGATCCTGTGCCAGAAAAAAGACAAGTTGCAGAAAAATCAAGAAAGACTCCAGAGGTGGAAGAGGTAAAAAAATATGTTCAGAATTTCAGTTTGGAGAATGAGTTAGGGAAGTTAAAGATTCATGTACCTTTAACTGAGTTGATAAAGAATCCCTCATATAAACAAACAGTCTTGAAAGTGATGAATTCAGTAAGTAATCAGCCTTTTTCAGACACAGTTAATCTGCAGGAAGAAAACCCTAAAATCTTCATTGGATCAGCCCTAGCTGAAAAAATTGAAAATGAGGCCGGTGCTTCACCTCCTTTCTATGTCAACCTGACAGTCCATGATCAAATGATTCACAATTACCTTTTAGATTCAGGAGCATCTCACAATCTGATGCCAAAGGCTGTTATGGAAGCTTTGGTCCTGAGCATCACTAAGCCTTACCATGACCTATATGCCTTTGATTCCCGAGCAATGAAGTGCCTTGGAGTGATAAAGGACATGGTAGTCAGCCTAGCTCAGTTTCCCATGAAAAGTGTGATAATGGATGTTGTGGCAGCTGATATAACACCGAAGTTTGGTTTACTTCTATCTAGGTCATGGGATAAAAAGGTTGGGGGAACCTTACAAATGGACCTTTCATATGCCACCATTCCAGTGTTTGGTGGAGAAACTAGAAGATTGTATAGAGAGCTGCAGTTTTCTTACATAGTGACAGATGACAATAATCCCACTAATCATCCACTGTACTCTGTTGATAAAGACCTTGGTACATGTATGTTGCATTTTAGCGATGAGGATAATTCTACTGGTCTGTTACAAGTGGAAAAAGAAAAGCCTGTAAAACACAGCAGAAATGAAGAAAATGCACTGTGGAAATTGTATTTTGATGGATCCTCATGCAAAGAGGGTGCTGGAGCTGGAGTTCTTCTCAAATCTCCTGGAGGTGAAACAGTGAGACTCATGTACAAGTTGGAATTTGTTACTACAAACAATACTGTTGAGTATGAGGCTTTGCTACTAGGATTAAAAGCTGCTAAAGAATTAGGCATTCAACAGATTGCTGCATTTGGCAACTCCGAACTAGTTGTTCAGCAAGTGAAGAACAAATATCAAGTGAAGTAGGGTTTGTTGAAGCTTTACCGGAATGAGGTATGGGACATGCTTGAAAACTATTTTGTAGCTTTTAATATTACCTATATTCCCAGGGATTACAATCAGACTGCAGATTCATTGGCTTTAGCTACCACATACTTCAGAATTCCTAAGACTACTCAGTTGAGGTATCCAATTGAAATAAGGTATAGACCTTCTGTACCTGATAATGTAAAACAGTGGAGAGTGTTTGAAGATGATACTGAGATTAAAAGGTTTATTGAACTTACATATGAGTTTTCAAATTCCTTAATTGATCAGGATGAAGATGATGAAGAAGAACATCTGGATGAAATTGCTGTAGAAGAGATAGCAGGTCATAAGATCATTGAATTGAAGAGTAATTTCAATCCCAAAGGTTTGGTACCTTTGGAGAGAATATTTACAAAAGATGATACTCCTTCAAAGCCTGTTGTTCAATCTTCAGAAGAGAATGTGATGGACTGCAACATTGGTTTAGCTGAACATCCTAGAATGGTCAAAATTTCAAAATCATTGATAGCTGAACAAAGAAATAGATATATCAAACTGTTAAAGGAACATGTATATTTGTTTTCCTAGTCTTATGAAGAACTACAAACCTATGATACAGCAATCATTCAGCATAAGGTTCCTTTTAAGCCTAATGTTAAACCTTTCCGACAGAAACTAAGAAGGATCAATCCAACTTTATTTCCTGTGATTGAAAAGGAAGTAAAGAAGCTGCTGGATGCAAAGATAATAGTGCCTCTCAGGTACTCTTCTTGGGTTGCTAATCTGGTTCCTGTCAGAAAAAAGAATGGGGAAATCAGATTATGTGTTGACTTCAGAAATCTGAATAGATCATCATTAAAAGACAACTATCCTCTTCCTAAGATTGAACAAGTATTGCAGCAAGTAGTTGGAGCTCAGAGGATCTATATGGTGGATGGTTTCTCAGGGTACAATCAGATTGCTATCCACCCTGATGACAAGGAAAAGATAGCCTTTACAACCCCCTGGGGGACATTCATGTATGACAAGATGCCTTTTGGCCTGATGAATGCTGGAGAAACATTTTAGAGAGCAATGGATATTGCCTTTGTTGGAGAAAAAGATAAGTTTGTGGTCATTTATTTGGAAGATATTACTATTTTTTCACAGTCAGATGATGAGCATCTGAAGCATTTAAGGCAGACCTTCCAAAAATGCAGAAAATTTGGCCTATCCTTAAATCCCAAAAAGTCACATTTTGCTGTGCAAGAAGGTAAACTACTTGGTCACCTTGTGTCTACTGATAGCATCAGAATAGATCCTTAAAGAGTGAAAGCTATACTGAAGATCAGTTTACCCAGGAGCAAAAAGGATGTTCAATCATTCATTGGAAAAATTAATTTTCTGTGGTGGTTCATTCCCAATTTTGCTGAAACTATTAAATAGATCACAGCCATGCTGAAAAAGGACCAAGAATTCAAGTGGAATGTTGAGGCAAAGGCTGCATTTGAGAAAATCAAGGTAGCACTTACTGAAGCACCCGTATTGGTAAGTCCTGATTTTACCAAAGAATTTCTTATTTTTTCATTTGCATCAGAAGATACAATTGCAGCTGTTTTACTTCAGAAGAATAAAGAAGGTTTGGAACAGCCTATTGCTTTCTTCAACAAGACTCTCAGAGATTCAGAGCTGAAGTACAGTATATTGGAAAAGCAGGCTTATGCTCTGGTGAAGGCTTTAAAATTTTTCAGAATTTATGTCCTGCACTCAAAAGTTATTTCATTTGTTCCAAATGCTGTAGTAAAAGATGTCTTAACACAGCTTGATAGTGAGGGTAAAAGAGGTAGGTGGATTGCAAAGATTATGGAGTATGATGTGGAGATCAGACCCACCAAGCTTGTTAAAGGACAGGGTATAGCCAAGCTGCTAGCTGAATCAAATTGTCAGGCTCTGGGACTGTATGTTATGGATGAAGAAATAGCTCAAGAAGAAGATCAAGTAGCTCTGAAGAAAGAGAAGATCATGGATTTCTACTCAGCATCTACCTGGTATGCAGATATTGTTCATTTTTTGTTATTTCTGCAATGTCCTGAGCATTTGGACAAGAAGGCTGCCAGATCTTTGAAACTCAAAGCTACTAAGTATTGTTTGGTAGAATATCAATTGTTTTGGAAGGATCCAGGGGGTATATTGCTCATATGTTTGGACCAATCTGAAATAGGAGAAGTGATCTCAGAATCCCATGAAGGTGCCTGTGGAGGGCATAAGTATTGGAAAGCAACAGCTTACAAAATTTTACGAGATGGATATTATTGGCCATCCTTGTTCACAGATGTTTACTAGCAGGTAAGAGCCTGCATTCCTTGTCAGAAATTTGCTGGTAAGCAGAAATTATTGTCTTTGCCTTTGAAACCTATTGCAGTCAATGCCCCTTTTCAGCAATGGGGTCTGGACTTTATTGGATAAATAAATCCAGCATCTTCAGGACAGCATCACTGGATTCTCACTGCAATAGATTTTTTCACAAAATGGGTGGAAGCCATTCCTACAAGGAATGCTACAGATAAGGTAATCATGGATTTCATTGAAGAAAATATTCTGAGCCGGTTTGGTTGTCCACAGAGATTAATAACAGATAATGAAAAGGCTTTTAAATCCATAGCAATGGTGACCTTTTGTGAAAGAAATGGCATCATATTGAAGCATTCAACCCCCTATTATCTGCAAGGAAATGGTCAGGCTGAATCCTCTAACAAGAACATCATTTAGAGCATCAAAAAATTGCTCAAGAATAACAAAAGGTCTTGGGATTCAATGCTGAAGTATGCATTATGGGCAGATAGGATCACAGTGAAGCAGGCCATTGGGACTTCTCCCTATCAGTTAGTATATGGTGCAGAGGCAATTTTCCCTGTTCATTTGGGGATCCCAGTGATGAAATTTCTCCAGAATGCTCAAGAGGAGCCAGATGATATGCAGAGGCGAATATTTGAAATGATAGAGTTATATCAAAGTAGAGAGAAGGTGGATGAAAAAGCACAGCTGTACAAAGCCAAGATCAAAAGCAAATTTGACAGAAATAGTAAAGAAAATACTTTTTTAGTTGTTGATATGGTTCTAAGGTGGGATGCAAGAAAGGAGCAAAAGGGTAAGCATGGTAAGTTTGACAATCTTTGGTTTGGCCCTTTTCTGGTATCAAAAGTTTTAGCGAACAATACTTTTATCTTGCAGTCCTTGGAAGGTGAGGATTTGTCCAGCCCTGTTAATGGGTGCTTCCTCAAGCATTTCTATAGTTTATAAGAGAATTTTCACTTGTCATTGTACATACCAGTGTGAGTGAAGTTTAATAAGACTCCATAGCCCAATGGAAGTTTCGCAGACAGGTAGATAGAAGACAGAAGGCACTGGTCTACAGGTTCTTGAAGCCTCACAAGGAGGACTTCATCCCGCAGCTGGAGCCAGATGTTATCTCAGGAATTTGTTTCTTACCTTGTCATGTTTGATTACCTTTTTGATCAAGTTTTCTTATTTCTTTGACTTTATCTTTTCAATTACCATAGGAGCTTTTGGGTATTGACTTTAATTTTTTAAGTTTTTTGCCTTTAGAGTTATTTTGTTTTTTCCTCCCTTAGGCCTCAAAAGGTTTTAAAAAGGTCATATTATCGAATGATGTGGTCACAAATAGCATTTTGAGCATGGTCCTGCATAGTCATAGTTCAAACAACTTTTAAACTGCATTCAAAATGAGAAAAAGATGAAAAACAACGAGAAAATAGCACTAAAATTATTCTTGTAGCGCTGGAGCCGAAAAATAATGAAGGCGCGCTACAAGAATAACGAGGCCTTCATTTCTTCTGATTTTTAAGCAAAAATTTGGCATTTTCTTAAATGTTGAGTGACTAATCACGTATTGTGGAGTGTTTACTACGTGTTGGTTAAAGAATTATCATAAGAATAGGTGGTTCCACTGGGGAAGAAATCGTGGTCATTGTGACCCCAAAGGAAATCGATTTTGATAGGTAGAAGCATGGTTTGATGTTTAATGAGAGGTGAGTTGTCATTTGCATGCACATTCAAAGACAACGGACCTAGTGGAGTAACCATAATCACTACAAAACCAGATATGCCCGCTGGGAAACAGAGTGAGGTTTTATGGAGTCACGGAGAAGTAGGGCTTCATGATTGTGCTGTCTGCAGTCAAATTGAATCCTGAAGGACACCTGTACATTCGAACTAAACAACTAAATCACTCAGGTCATGTTTTTAAACCACTGTAGTTGATCAATTTAAAGGTATTTCAAGATAAGCCACTATAACTGATAATTTAGGGCTTTTCGTTGGGAACTATGCAATCAAAATTGATTAAGGGGAATGATAAATTATGCACTCAAATGATATTTCGACTAGAAAAATAACTTCCTGAGCCATTCTGAGATGTTCTGTGGAGTGGATTACTGAAAAATAGCTTTATGTTGGAACTGTTCATTTGTTGAAGTTCGAAAGAGGCTGGGTTGAAATGCAATGTATATTATGATGATTCAAATTTGATACTCCTACTGGTACAACATGAGATGAAGGACACAGACATTTCAGACAATGTAAAAACCTATATATTCTAAAGACCTAATTTTTCTAGGTTTTGAAGTTCACTGTTTTTGAAAGCCAAAAGAAGCAGCGAAGAGCTAAAGGTTTGAAACCAGAGGAAGATCTACTGTTAATTTCATACCTGAGATTACTGAGCTGACAATGGATTATGTTTAAGATGGTTTACAAGCTGCGTTCAGTCTAAAGGTTGACAGTTGTGATTCTTTATGTAATACTATTTTTGTGCAGAGATGGTTCATACATGATTCTGGCAGGTTATGAATACCAATATACAGGTTTATTCTATATGCTGAAGATGTACAACCAATAGAACAATTAAAATTGCATGACAGTCACCAGTTGTAGAGAAGAGTTTGGAAGATTTCAAAATGACCTAAGTCTCTTATGCTTATGATAAACCTATTCTTTATTAGGAAAACAAAAGTAGCAGTCAGAGAAGAGCAAAGAGAGCTGTTTTTGAAACCTGAGGGATTTGAGAAGGATATAGTCACCTGACTGATCATTAATTAAATACTAAAACCTATACAGTTTCATCCTCTGAAGGAAAATGGGCAAGCGTGGTAAAATTAACAGAGCTGAACCAACTGACGTAGGGTGGATTGAAAAGCTCTCTGGATGTGTTGAATTATTTCAACAGGCTGGTTGGCTTGAGTTCTTTAAAAGAATAAATGGGTATAATGCTGAAGTTTCTTGTAAGTTTGCACATTGTTTAAAAGATGACATGGTGACCTTTGATACTCTTAAGTTCAGGCTGACAGTAGAGCTGATTGCAGAAGTCACAGGGGTTAGCAATGAAGGTGAATTATGGTTTAAGAAATTGCCTTTTACCTTTGATCCTCAGAGATACCTATTACCAAATGTCACTCCTGACTGGAATAAAGGCATTCTTATTCAAAATTTCAGAAAGGAATGGGTTGAACCAATTAGAATTTTGCAGAGTTATATTACTTGCGAGGGCAGGTATGCTTATGTGTTTAAGTATCACTTCAGGTTTTGGCAACATATGGTGGGACAGTCCAGGATGAACCTTCCATTTTTCCTATTGAAGAGCTTGCAAAAAATGGCTAGCATGGTCAAAGGGCATATGGGTCATTCCTCTCAGTCCATCTTTCATCATGGGCTAATTAAGTTGATTATTAACACTGTTTTGCAGCATGAAGGTAAAAGTTGGGACTTCTTTCTTTTTTGGTCAGGTTTCCATGTAAAACAAGAAGATCAGCATCCTAAGAGGCAAGCAGATAAAGGGAAGGTAATGATGAATAAATTAGGTCAGATAGCCAAACTTGAATACAAGGAGGATGTTGAAGTTGAGAAGGCAGCAGAGCATGTGGAGGTTGTCAGTAAACTCAAGGTGTCTTCAGTTGGTACTGTAGGTAGATATTCAATATTTTCAGAAGAAGAATTACAGCCTAGGAAACAGTTGAGATCAGCAGCAGTTTCCATGGAACCTAGAGCTGTTGTTATAGAAAAGGTTGATATGCCTAAAGATGATTTTCAAACTCAACAGAGAAGTCCACTCACCATTCTCTCAGATGATGAGAGATATTTACTGGAAGAAGATCAGCCCATTGATAAAGTAGAAGGCAAGCATGAAACCTGTGGAGAATTCTTCATTTCAGAGATCAAAGCAGCTAAACCTAATAAGAAGAAGAAAAGGACTGTAACCCCATATTGGAGGCCTAAAACCAGGCCAACCAATAAATTAAGATGGAACATGAAGAGGTTACTTAATCCAAAATTGAATTCTAAACAAGAGACTGTCTTGACTGATACTACCTCAAATGAAGAGACAAAAATTGGTAAAATGGACAGTAAAAGAAAAAGAAAATCAGTTGCTAAACCTTCTTCTTCTCAGCCTACAAAGGTGAAAGGATCACAGTATATAAAAGAGTTAAGGCAGCCCAAGTCTGAATTGTCTGCAATAATTCTTGAGATAAAAAATAAACTTTCAAAACAACAGCAAGAAAAGAAAGCTAAAATATCTCCTATTGAAAATCAAGAGTGGGAAGAAGAAGATGAGCTTATACTTAGGGAAGCAGGAATTCTAAAAGAGCCTAGTATTCCTACTGATTTCACATACTTGTTAATAAAGGATGCAAACATACCTGAGATCCCTAGTTTTCACATAGATAAAGAAATCTTGCAAGAAAGTATTCAGCAATATAAGCAGCAGATGAAATACTTGGAAGATGTTAATGATGGGTTGATGAAGGTTAACATAGGACTTATAGAAGAACTACAGGATGTCCATAATCATTTCCAGGAGCTGTCAGAAGTATCCAAAGAGGTTCTCAAAAGAAAAAGAACTACTGACATACACTGTACAGAGTTGGAAAACACAGTAAAGAAATTGCAGTAGGAAAACAAGAAGCTCACCAAAAGGATAACTAATCTGGAGCAGGAGAAGAAGAAAGCTAAGAGGAAAACTCAAGTATTAGATGGTATTGCTCTGTTGGCTGAGGCAGCAAAAGAGCTATGAGTCACTTGTTCATTTCAGTTACTTGTTATCTTTTTCAGAAACATGTTAGTTAGGGATTACTATTTTTAGAAAAGTTATGTTTTGTAATATTTTACTTTTTACCTTACCTCATCGAGTGGATGTAAGACAGTTAGGGTTTTTGATACCTAACTAATTTTTGTAAAAAACACTATTTAGAGAGGTTAGAAAGTCATTAGCAGGGTTCGATTTTTGGGAGCTACAGGAGGTCTTCAGACTGCTTTTGTCTTCAGACTTGTTCAGGAGTTAAGTACCAAGACTCTTATATGTTGAAATATTGTAACTTCGAAGAATATTCTTTATGTATCTTTTGTGGTCCCCGATGGTCCAATTGGGAGAACCACTTGTATTACATTGTACCCCGATGCTCCTAATCGGAAGAACTAATAAGAGTCATGAGGTAGTCCCCTCTAATTGTAAAGGTGGGTCATCAGCACCCCAGTGTGGTTACTTGAGCCTACATGTGTAACTCGAGCCTACATGAGTTAACTTAAGTCGACATGTTAATTGAGTAAACTTTAAGTAAACGGATGAATATAAATAGAGGTGTAGTGCTCCTCATTTGGGACACACACACTCACTTGGAATAGCGCACTTGTGGAGGAGAGGAGTTGCTGGAGAAAGAGGAGAATGAGGTTTTTGATCTCCTTGTTGGTTTTACCTTTTTCCCTTTTTGGGGCATCTATATTGAGGAAGGTTTTTCTAGGTTTTTCCCTTTAGGGTTTTCCCAGGATAAATCTGTGTTGTTCTTGTGATGTTGTTTCTTTCAGTGATCCTGTTTTATATGCTTTTATTATGAAAAATGAAATGATATACTGATGTCTTAGTTAAGCATATGAAAATTTAACATGGTATCAGAGCTAACCTAAATAAGGCAGCTTTCACAAGTTACAGAATCTAGGGATTATTAATTTTTGGTTCTCTCTCCACAATCAATCAGCAAAAGAAGGCTAGGATGACTCTCCTTTGAAGGGTGCATCGTTCTGTTGAAGTGGAATTCGATTCCGAGCATTTTCAATTTTCGATGTGGAAATTAGGGCTTTCTACAGAAGAGGAAATTTTGAGTGAGACCAGCATAGGATTTTTCTCCTCATCAAAACCGAAGTTTAGAGACCTGGATCAATATTTTTGGTTGGGTGAATCTCCGGGAAAGTCAAACCCTAGTTTGACCCCGAGCTAGAAAAACCCTAAATACTAAAAATTCTACGTTTTGGAACATTCGCTATATTCTAAGATTGGCGAAGGATCAGGAACTGACAATTTCAGGGGACAAATATAAAATCCTGATGAAAACTGTGTCCAAAATTCATCCTCATATTCGCTGTATTTCAGGAGATATGTTCTCTCCAAGTTAGGGTTCCAGCCTCTTCCAGAATTCATCCCTAAACAGGACACCTGGGGAGAATTACAATATCTTGGGATACAGAGGTACAAATAGAATTCCTGAAGATGTTCTAGAAAGGAAACGGACTCTAATTTCCGTGGTCAGAAAATCAGACTCATAAGATGAACCAGTGACACGTGGCATTCCGTACAACTTCACTGTTCTGAACAGTCCTGTAACAGGTCACCTTGGGAAAAGGATCATAAATCCAAAATGGTGAAACCAATTCTGATGAAACATGCGGTGGTGGATCGGGAACATGCAAGGTTAACTCAATAAAAAATTTCAGACACAGAGGAGCATAAATTTAGGATATATCACATAAACATTAACAGGAATTTCTACTGAAGAAATTTGAAAATTAGGGCTTCCTGTTCCGGGAGCTTCCCTCCACTGTTTTCAGAAATGGAGTAAATTGGATAGCTCCATTTGAAGAGATATATCTGTCTAGCCAATTAGATCTGAAAGATTCCAAGTTGTTGAAATTAGGGTTTCTGTGACAAACCCTAGATCAGCCAGCTCCGGAACCAGGATGGACACCTCAAATTGGTAAGATCTAATCCTTTGCTATGTTCATTTGAGGTTCTCTTTTCAAAGTGATCTATGACATCAGCTTGATGATAAGCTTGGAGAAGTTGACAACTTACAAGCCTAGAAGTATATGATCTCTCTGAAGAAAATGGATTGGACACCTACATGAGGATAGAGGTTCTAGTTTCAGAGGGAGCTGAGGCTAGAAGCCTTTCTCAAGAAGAACTTGGTCAAATTCCAGAAGATCATTGATGATTCAGTTTCGAATCAACTTGTACTACAAGTTTCTTCCCTAAAGTCATCGATGAGGTTTGATTCCTTGACCAAGCTATTTGAAGGGAAGAACATAGATCAGAATATGACCTTAAGAAACCAGCTGAAGAATGTGAAGATCCAGAATGAAGAGACCATGTAGTCATAAGGATCTCTCAAATCAAAGAACAACTTCAAGCGGGGAAAGAAGAAGTGAAGAATGCAGAAGTGGTGATGGCCACCTTGGATGGCCTCCCAGTATCATGAAATTCATTCATTTAAGAAATGTGTTCCAGAAGGAAGTGATTACTTTCAGCCGACTTTTGGAAGAAGAAGAAGCTCATCTCTGAAGATCAAGATCTCATCTTCCAAAGAAGATCCCTCAATCAATGACAAATATGAAGATCTCAACTCTTGAAGAACTTCTTATCCACCTCAGCATTCAAATAAGAAATGATGCTATCATGAATGAAGAAGTCGATGAAGCTGAAGACTCAAGAAGGAGTATACCCATGAAACAAACAAAGATAAGTATTCAATTGTCATTTCATGATATTGTTTTGTTACACATTTGATTATATTCAGTTGGTGTGTTATGCATGATAGATTGTTTGCATTAATGACTGTATACTACTAATATGCATGTGATGGGTAAGTAGCTCATGGTGCTATACAACTCTCCATTGCTACTTATCTGGCCTCTTTGCTGACATATTGGATTGGTGCACAATCTCAATAATGGCATGGTAGAGATGGAAAGCATCTAGAAAGTCTATGTGAGATATGGTTGAATGTTGTATTGACTAAACAATTGCATGATGCATAAGAATTTGTTGTTATGTATATGTTTTATGAAATAGTTCTAACCATGCAACTGGTGCTTTTGAAATGCAGGAAAGGTCATGTACAGCCTCATTCAAGAAAAGAAGGATGAGACTTGTTCCGAAGAACAAGTGATGACAATTCAAGATTCACTCCAATAAACATGAATCTGAATCTCCCAGGGTCAGAGACACCATGACGAAAGAAAGAGATTCAGAGAGTTGTAGATCCACCTTGAAGGATGAAGACCTCCATGGGTACAAGAGATAACTCAAGATGAAGAAAAGAATGATATAAGCCATGATCAAAGAATAACAGTTGATCATGGGGATTGATGTATATGATATGATGAAACAAATGTACAAAGCAAGGTTCATGATTCTCCCTAGAAAGAATAGACTATGACATGACATACTCTATTGACCAGTATATGTCAAGCATAGAACCACCTGTACAGAATGAAGAAGGAAGATGATACTCCACTTCAGGGGGAGTGACTATAGAAAATTATATCTGAGTTCGACATGGTATGACATGATGGATAGCTTTGTGATGGATCGAGACTTTACCAAGAGTAAAGTAGTTTCCAACCTTCAAGTTTGAATGCAAAATACTAGGATATATTGATGACCTGAGAAGAAAAACTCATAGAAGATGTTGTGATACTAGAATGATGTTTGGGATATAGTACTCAAACCAGAAAGCAAGAATGTGGTATCTTCCAAATGGATTTGCAAGATAAGATATGTTGCTGATAGAAGTAAGGTAAGAGTTGCGGCTAGAGGTTTCTATCAGAAAGAGAGAATTAACTCTGAAGAGACACCTACTTCTGGAAGCAAGGTACATTTCCTTCAAAACTATCATAGTAGTTTCTTCCATGATGAAGTAAAGACAAGCCTTCCTTAATGGTATGATTGAGGAAGAGTTTTACATCGAATAGTCATGAGGATTTGAAGTTGAAGACAGGA
>LPNX010810705.1:95674-143200 GCA_001517045.1 Pseudotsuga menziesii | reverse complement strand
GATGACGCACTATGATTATGATGTTTCTGATCGAAAGATCAGAGTATGATGATGATGTTTCTGATCGAAAGATCAGAGTATGATGATGATGCTTCTGATGGAAAGATCAGAGTATGATGATGATGCTTCTGATCGAAAGATCAGAGTATGTTGATGACGTTTCTGATCGAAAGATCAGAGTATGATGATGATGGTTCTATGTTGATTATGTTTCTGATCAAAAGATCAGAGTATGATGGTGATGTTTCTGATCGAAAGATCAGAGTGTGATGATGATTATGTTCGACAGATCAGAATATGATGATGATGATGTTGCTGCTGATCGAAAGGTCAAGGTGCTAAAGATGTTGTTGTTGATCAAAAAGTGAAAATGCTGAAGATGTTGCCGATCGAAAGGACAAAATGCTGAAGATGTTGTTGCTGATCGAAAAATCAAAGTGCTGAAGATGTTGCTAATCGAAAGTTCAAAATGCTGAAGATGTCGTTACTAATCGAACAGTCAAAGTGCTGAAGATGTTGCTGATCGAAAGGTCCAAGTGCTGAAGATGTCGTTGCTAATTGAAAGATCAAAATGTTGAAGTTGTTGTTGCTGATCGAACCAGTCAAAGTGCTGAATATGTTGCTGATCAAAAGGTCCAAGTGCTGAATATGTCGCTGCAAATTGAAAGATCAAAATGCTGAATATGTTGTTGATGATGAAGACTGAAGATTGAAGATGAAGACTACATGATGTTGAAAAGCTTCGAATGATTTATAGATGTGTTACCCTGCTGATGTTGATGTTGTATGCTATCTCTACTCTTATTGTTGTTGATGTACAATACCCTTCTCATTAAGGGGGAGTGTTGAAATATTGTAACTTCGAAGAATATTCTTTATGTATCTTTTGTGGTCCCCAATGGTCCAACAGGGAGAACCACTTGTATTACATTGTACCCCGATGCTCCTAATCGGAAGAACTAATAAGAGTCATGAGGTAGTCCCCTTTAATTGTAAAGGTGGGTCATCAGCACCCCAGTGTGGTTACTTGAGCCTACATGTGTAACTCGATCCTACATGAGTTAACTTAAGCCGACATGTTAATTGAGTAAACTTTAAGTAAACGGATGAATATAAATAGAGGTGTAGTGCTCCTCATTTGGGACACACACACTCACTTGGAATAGCGCACTTGTGGAGGAGAGGAGTTGTTGGAGAAGGAGGAGAATCAGGTTTTTGATCTCCTTGTTGGTTTTACCTTTTTCCCTTTTTGGGGCATCTATATTGAGGAAGCTTTTGCTGGGTTTTTCCCTTTAGGGTTTTCCCATGATAAATCTGTGTTGTTCTTGTGATGCTGTTTCTTTCAGTGATCCTGTTTTATATGCTTTTATTATGAAAAATGAAATGATATACTGATGTCTTAGTTAAGCATATGAAAATTTAACATTATATGCATTTGGTGATGAAACTATGAGATATATGACATTTTTTCCCTTCAGTTTTCTGTGTTGGCTTCATTATTGAACTTGTTTAGTTTCTTAATTGGTATATTCATTACTGGTTTATGTGTATTTGCTAGTGATGCTTGTCTTTTATGAATGAACCTCAGCATAGTGTTTCTGTTGGATCTTGTGTGATATATTATGCATCTTTATCATCTTCTATTTATGATTTAGTTACTACTTTGCTCATGAATGCATTCCCTGTCTTTCTCCAAAAGTTTACAACCATTAAAACATTGCAGAAACCATAAACCTAATCTGTTTTATTGAATTTTATCTTGAGTGTGTGTTGGCTTATTTCTCTGGCCTTAGAAACAATTTCTGGCACAAACAGTATATATTAGGCTGTGGAGCCAAATGAGAAAGTTCAGTTATCTGCATTGTAGGGACTCACTATAATAATATAATTTGTTAATACTATATGTCTTGTCTCTTGTCTATGTTTTATATTTATGTATGTTTAGCATGTATTATTGGTAACCTTATGTGATTTGTGAGATTACAACATTGGTTCCGTTGCTGGTAGTACATGACTGAAATATATGCTCACATATGATACCAGAGAAGGAGATTAAGGACTGGTGGGAACGTAAAATTGCAAGATATTTGAAAAGTTACGCACGAAGGAACAGATTAACAGTCGTTGAAGCCAAAGAACGATTTTTCACCGAGACGCATGAAAATTTTGTCGAATCAGTGCCACAACTCTTGAAGCAAATTCTAGATGAGAAATACGGACACAACAAAAGAACAACAGTTGCTGGAAAAACTGATATGAGGAGGCCGAACAAAGTTGTCGGAGTGGTTTGAGAAAATCGCCGACGACTTCTGTGAGGAACAAGTAGTGGAAGACAGAACTTCTGTGGAAACTGTCAAAGAAAATTTTTACATAGATTTCACTGAACAATTCTTGTGTTCTCTACCGACCTTATTGTTCAAATTCTTGATCAAGAACAGAGCAGGACACATCATTGAACCTCGTCCACCGCTGTACGAACAACCATCGAACACCAACTGGGAGGAAAAGTATAGGTAGTGGGAGAAATTTATTGCAGAAAGGGAGTGGGAATACTTCCTAATCAAATAAATCAAACTATCCGGGATTTCTAAAAGCATCGGGTAGGCTATGGGGGGGTAGTTGGTCATGTGTCGGAGATAGAGTATAGTGGATCCTAGTCGACCTAGACCAGATAGCAGTCACCAGTAATGAGACGTCGACTGAAGACAACCCTAAGAGAATAGTATCCTATGAAAGTATGTCGGACATTCAGAAAATTGAAAGGGATGAAAGACACCAGAGAAGGGAAGCAAGATGAGAAAGAGCCTTAGAGCTGCACAGAGGACAAAACCCTAGGGAGAACGACAAGGAAAATAATCCTCCAGAGTCAGGTCATGACCGACATGAAGAGGGCATCGAGAAAGAAGCATCCCCTATGGAGGAAGAAGCATGGATAGAGCAACCAGGAGATCTCCAACTAAGAGCTCCCAGTGAAGGAAGGACCCTTTCCTCATTGAATCTGTGTACTAGAATACAGACTATTGTCGAAGACGACCTCCAACTACGAGCTGGTGACTTCAGTATATGGAGCCAACTAGGATATGAAACGTACACTAGTCGACACCTTATTATACGTTGACCGCTAGAAGGGAACTGGGTGACGTTTCAAGCAGTACCCTCCCTCCGAAGTATCCACTTTCTCTTACCAACACATGAAGGAGCACCCCCCCCCCCCCGCCAAGTACATATTTAGAAGAAATTGAACAATCAGACCTGCAAACACAAAGTTGCAGTAGACCATTGACAATAGAAGTCGACATCAACCGACTGCAAGTCGACGAAGACTCGACGACCGACGAGAGCACAAGTTCTGTCGACCAGAATTCCGCAGGCACGAATACATCAATAACGCCACCACCTTCACCACCACCACCACCTCCATCTATGCTAACTTTAGAGAGTAGTGAAAGTGATTCAGACATGGGTCATGGATCAACTCACATTCCTCTCTATGAGGGAGACAAAGACCCCCGACGACATTGGTTCGTCTACAAATCGACCTAGGACGCCAACCAGGTTACCGATGAATATCGACAAATGGAACAGTTCACAGGAGCCTTAAGGAAAAGGGCTTTGACATGGTACATGACCTTTTTGGAGCGACAAAAGCTGAGATTAAGGTGCAATCCTTGTCATTTTTTAAGAGGCCGGATGCTAAGCATCTGGCCACGAAGAAACTTAAAACCACTTCACAAAAACCAGGGGAGACAGTCCATGACTATGATAAACATTGGAAGGATCTACTAAGCTAGCTGGATTACGTTATTGATGAACAGTTACTAATTCAATGGTTTCTTGCAGGACTATCACAAAAAGTACGTCGACATATTAGTCTGGAGACGTCCAAAATGTATGAAGATGTGATAACAAAAGCTCTTCAAGTTCAAATGGATGAAGATATACCCACATACCCCACAGACCACAGACTAGAACAACAGCTAGAGAATGTACATAATTCTCTGAAGGAACTCAGACTCAAGAATCAGGAGATATGGTGCACCAAGTGTTCAACAAACGGCCACTCAAAAGATAACTGTTGACAAGAATATAGCCGACAAGATGTCCGCTTTGTATAGACCAAATCATTCTGCGACATCTTCCAGGAACACAGAGACCACTCTAAAGCAAACTTCCCATTTAACATGAAAAATGGCAAGGCTTCCTGGTGCCCCATCTGCGAGACCAAAAGTCACAACACCACCGATTGTCAGTTAAACCTAAAGAACCGACAGAACTATCACGTGGTATACCAAACAAATGTAGTAGCACAACATAATGAGCAAAACAATCCACCAAATCATCAGAACGGAAAAAGATACGACGGTCGACAATATGAGCGCCGGTACGAAAATCAACGCCAAGGTTACGGAGGAAGAGGTCGATTCCCTAGGAATCGCGACATACGACCGCGTCGACCCACCCAGTGCTTCATATGTTACAAAGAAGGTCACCGGTATGCAGACTGTCCATACGAGGACAGGACTGATCTTAAATTCTGTACCCATTGTGGAGTAGGTGATCACTCGCTTGATGATTGTCCTACTATGTTAGAGAAAATTAATACCAAGAAAAATGTTAATGTCTTGTCTTGTGTACAAAAGCATGATGTAATAACTACTAAAAATTTACATATTGTCACTCGACAAGGCACAAAAACAGGTCCTGATAACCCTCAAATTAGTAAGATTAAAGACACAAATGTTTATCCTGACCCTATGAAGGAAAAACAAACATATCAAGAAGCGACCCACATATTTCATGACATTGCACGACAAGAAGACATCGTTCACAGTCGAACCAACACAATAAATCAATTAATCCAACTCGCTCAAACAGACAAATCCGTAGGTAAGTTCATTGACTTACTACAGGAAATAAAAGGTACCAACCTTGGAAAACAAACTAAGAACATATGCAGCTTGAACCAAAAAGACAAAAATGATGTCGACCCACTTGTCGACCTGGAAATTGAAGGTTACCATGTCCGACAAGTAGTGCTCGACTTCGGGTCCCAAGTAAATATCATGACCCAGGATACATGGGAAAACATGAGCAGACCTCGACTCTATGAGTCAGGCATTTACCTGAAACTCGTCGACCAAGGCCTCATTGAACCCATTGGGGTTTGGAAAAATGTCGACACGACCATCAAAGGAATCTCGACTAAAGTCGATTTTGAAATTATCGACCCAAAAGAAGGATATATCTCCTTCCCAGCACTAGTCGGTCGACCTTAGGGAAGAAAGATGAAAGCATCCATATCCTTAGATAAGGAACGAATCAAGTTAAAAGGGAATGGTCAAAAATTCATTGTACCCATTCATCCATCCCAAGGACAACCTTGGACGGAACCTATTGATGAATAAGTCAATGTCAGACAACTTTACCAGATCCACAACAATACAGACTATACAGAACCAAACATCCATGGAGAACTTCACTTAGGTAACCAAGACTCAATCGGGTATAACTCAGATGCTGAATTGTATGACTGGGAGATGGAAAAGTACGAAACAAAAGCAAGAGGGTGATGGACTATACAAAAAGTACAGAAAAAACTCACCAGACAATGCTTCCTAGTATCTATTATCCCCAAAATCTTTGAAAAAAAAGTGAGAGAACGCCCTACCTTACAAACAACCAACTTAAACACTACACAACTACCCAGGTATAAGGAAAGGGAATCCCCAGTCATGCACGTTGAACAAGTGTCTAGAAATATTGGTGAACATGGCCGACTTCAAAGCTTAGTTGAAATGTTTATAGGTCAAGCAGCTAGATGGTGGGACACCCATTAGACAAAACTACAGACCTGGACAACTGCTTTGACTTACTTTGTCGAGCGGTTTGGTGGAAAGAAGTTAACCCAGCAAGCCTAGATCCCTATCTTTACCCAAGGTCAAAGCCCTGAGGAACATATCAAAACTTGTGAAAAAGAGTGGAGAAGACTTGGATACAAAGATGAGCGAGCCTAGCCATATTGTTTCCCTTCAACCCTAGCTGACTTACCCAATAAATGGTATAAGATGGAGGAAGCTAGAGGTGAAACCTTCTTCTGGCATGAACTAAGGGAAAATTTTATTAAAGACTTCAACTTCATACCTCAAAATAAAAAATTGGCTGAGACAACTCAGCAAATCAAACAATTTCTCCAACCGACCGAAAAACAACCCTCCCAAGACCATCGACAGATCAAGGACTGTAACAATATACAAAATGAGTCAAAACCACAGTCGACCCATTTACAACTAGAAAATGAACACACAGAAGGCAAGAGATTCAGATGGAAATCCAACCATGTTGAAACAACAAAACCTATCCACTCAATCCTAAAAGTTGCGACAACCGACAAACAAGACCTCGACAGAATGACTGCAGCCGATTTCCCTGCCACTTTCTCACAGTTCAAAGAAGGAAGTCGGCCGATCAATGAAGCTAAAGCACCAGAGTGGCTAGATGCCAAAGTGAAAACTAAAGAGGTCGACATTTCAAACGATGATAGACCAAAAATATCCAAGATTGGTGACTACTGGAATGAAAAACAGACCACCGAAATAGTGAACTTACTTAGAGAATTTTAGGATGTCTTTGCTAGGGACTATAAATACTTAAAAGGCTTAGTACAAGAAATGGGAGAAATGAAAATTGATACCAAACCTGATGTTCGACCTGTCAAGAAAATGTTAGGATATTTAGACACTTAGGAGTTAGTTAAGATCAACTTGTGTAATATATCTGTTAGGTAAAAGTGTGTTTCTTTAGTATGCATTAGTATGCATTTGTAAATATTCTAATCCGACGGTCACGATATGTTCTAGACATAGAGTGATCCGATGGTTCAAATTCTCTTAGATCATACCTACCATTGATCCGTGGCTTAACACCCGATTGGTCTATGATCTCTATTTAAAGAGCATAGAGGGTCCTTGGTTAATTGATCGATTATGAGAAGCTCATGTAACTTTCTTTCTTTTGCATAATAAATTGCTCCAAGTAGTTATTTGGCTGGGGCCGTGGACTGTTTCCCTCTCGAGGGTTTTAACCACGTGACAAACATTGGTGTATTGATCTGTGATCTGTTTGTATGAAGCAATTGTTCTTGGTGTTCGGTCCTTTGGGAGTACCCTGTGTACCCTAACATGGTATCAGAGCTTTTATGAAGAGCTGCTTTCGGTTTTGATCAAGATATGGAACCGGTGTTGTCGAAACTTTAAAAGGGTTTCTGGTTCTAGTTTTTTTGTACATTTGTGGCCTTTGGGAGCTGTTCCATTGTGTCCAAAGCACCGTTTCCATTTGGAAATATTTTTCGTTTCACCGAAAACCATTTCCGGTTGTTCCAGAAACACCCATTTCGGCAAATCTGAAAGTATAATGTTACAGTGACGGATTTGTTTTATTTTTAAAAAAATATCTCATATTTTATCAGTATTATTATTAGATCTTTTTTTTTTAGTCTCGGACCGTTTCCTTCCCTGGCTGCGTATGCTCTTTGCCGTGCACCTTGCGCGATCGCGGCGAATCAGAAACAATGAGTGAAAGTTTTTTTTCTTGTCTTCTCGGCTACGTATGCTCTTTGACGTGCACCTTGTGTGATCACAGAAAATCAGAAACAACAAGAAAACTTGAAAACATAGACTTTTCGGGTAAGCTAACCAAGATCTAGCCCCATTATGTGGAAAAAGTTTTTTTTGTTTTTGTTTTTCATTTTTTGTGATTTGCAGGAAAAGAAAGAAAGCACGGAAAATGAGAGAGAAGAGTTTAAAAAAAAATCCCCCTTCCTCTTTCCATACTTTTACATACCTTTTAAACTTAGCTCACTTGGTCCAAAGTTGCTTTACACCTTGATAAGTCTTGAGTTCAAGTCTCATCAAGCTATTTTTAGTGCATGCAATTTCTATTTTCAAGTTACTTTATTATAAAAATGCATCTCACATTAATAAAATAAAATAAAAGTGAGTCACTTAAGTCTTTTAATTTATTGCCGCACTATTTAAAAGTACATTATTGTAAAAGTGAACCTCACTTATTCTACAAAAGCGATTCACTTCAAAGCAACTTTATTGTAAAGTTATTGTCAAAGGTTGATCTTTGGAAGAGGGGGGTTCTTTTTTTTAGTTGGTCAAGTTAATATTTTCCACATCACTATTGGGGACATCTTCAACATTTTCTTTGATCAAGCATAACTTCATCATCCAAAATTCATTTTAAGTGCCATTTTTTTAAAACCTCATATTTTTTCGAGCTCTTTGCATCCAGGCAGTTAGTTTCTGTTCTTTCAACCATTATTTTGTAGTATGGATTCCCCTTGTGATATTATACTTACAAGCTCTAACTATTTCTCATGGAAATCTCGTATGGAGGATGTTCTGCAAAGTAGGGGACTTTTCAGGATAACCTCAGGGAAAGAAACAGAACCCACTGATGATGATAAGAAACTTAAATGTGAAAATAGATGCGATGAAGCTTGTGGATTGATTGGGATGTCAATATCTACTGATTTGCGATTCCACATATCTGGCATTGATGAACCTGATAAAGCTTGGGAAAAGTTGGAATCTGTGTTTGGTAAACACAATGAAATTTGGGGTCATCAACTTGAGAATGAGTTGCTTTCCTTGAATCCCAATGATTTTTCTTGCATTCAAGACTATTTATCTAAGTATAAAACTCTTAGACTATTATGTGCAGAATGCAAGATTAAGAAAGAAGACAAATAATGTATTTATCATATTCTTTCCAAACTTGGACCTGCATATTCTGTTTTTGTATCTACATTCTACTCCATGAAAGAATCCTTGACTGCAACCAGCTATGTAGAGCCTAGTATTGAATCCTTTTGTGATTCCTTAATTAGAGAGCAAGATAAGCTCATTCATCTTGGAATAATTAACAATGCAGATACATCTAGGAAAGCCTTATTGTCCCAACAGAAAGAAAAGTCCAAGCCTTCCAAGAAACTGAATTTTCACAATAATAAGCAAAACAAAAAGGGTCCCAAACCCTCTCAGTCAGCTCCTTCTTCAAAAAATGACAAAGGATCCAAGCAAAAAGGAAAGAAGACTGAGCATCATTGCAATTTTTGTGGGAAAGATAATCATGATGAATCTAAATGTTTTAAGAAGATGGAAGCCTTGGAAGCAGCAATGAAGAAGCACCACATCAGCCTAGATTCGTCTTCAGAATCTAACACTCATGGACATGCACTTTGTGCTTCTGGTTACTCTTATACTGCATCTTCTTCTTCTACTTCAAATGAATGGCTCATTGATTCTAGAGCATCTTATCATATGGCTAAGGATCAAGCCATCTTTTCTACTATGTATGAATGTAACACTAAACAAATATTTTTTGGTGATGATAGATCTCTAAGTGTTGTAGGATCTAGAACAGTTCCAGTCGAAAATGGTCATTTCAGTGATGTACTATGTGTTCCAAAAATTTCTTGCAATTTTTTATCAGTCTATCAAATTACTCATTCAGGTGAAGGTAAAACTGTGATGTTTACACCTCACCAAGTTGTAATCAAGGATTTTAAAAATCCTCAAAATTTCCTTGCTATTGGAACTGTTGATGATATTACCAGGTTGTACAAATTTAACAACTTTGGGTCATCACCTTTTCCTTTAGTTTTTGTTGCTCATAGTGATAACTTGAGAAAACTTTGGCATGAGCGATTTGGTCACTTAAATTATCGCTCATTGCAATAACTATGTAAAGAAAATATGGTGACTGGTCTTCCGCTGGTATCTTGCAAGGATGGTGTTTGTTCCGGTTGTGTACTCAGAAAACATCATCGGGACGGTTTTGAAAAATGTGCCTCTTGGCACACCTCGGTTCCCTTTGAGCTTGTGCATAGTGTCTTGTGTGGCCCTCTTCCATCTGCTTCCTTTTCTGGTTTCAAATATTTCTTAACTTTCATTGATGACTACTCCAGACACACTTGGGTTTATTTCCTAAAACTTAAGAGCGAAGTATTTAACATGTTCTTGGCCTACAAGGCCCTTGTTGAAAAATAATCTGGTCATCAAATTATTAAGTTAAGATTTGATAATGGAGGAGAATATCTTAACAAAAAGTTCACTACTTTTTGCACTGAACAAGGAATCCAACAACAACACACTGTTCCATATACACCACAACAAAATGGTGTAGCTGAAAGGAAGAACCACACTTTAAAAGAAATGGCTAATTGTATGATCCAATCTAAGGGACTAAGTCTTCAATATTGGGCTGAGGCCATAAATTGTGCAAATTACATAGTTAATCGCACACCCACTAAATTTTTACAAGGTATAACACCGGAAGAAGCATGGAGTAAAATTAAACCAGATGTAAGTCACTTTCGTGTGTTTGGTTGTGAAGCATGGGCTCACATTCCGGATGAAAGACAGAAAGCATTGCAGCCTAAAAGTGAAAAGTGCATATTTGTTGGATATTTTGAATATGTAAAAGGTTATAGACTTCTTCAGCCCCATTCACATGATATAATCATTAGAAGAGATGTTAAATTTGATGAAAATCTCTCGGCATGCGAGCCTAACTTGGCGGGTGTGCCATCTTTGTCCTGCAAGCCTGATTGGGTGATTGTGCCTTCTTCTTCTTCTTCTTCCAGCTTCCTTGACAGGTTTCCAACTCCAGTTTCTGATGATGATAGTGAGGATGAAAATCCACCTATGCCTGCTCATGTTCCTCCAATTGCACCAGCACCAATACTTCCTCGATGGGTCCGTTCAACATGTGAAGCAGCTGGTGATCTTGCCGGTGATCCTAGAGACTCAACGACGAACAAGTTCTCAATTTCAGCGAGCCTCTTCTCTTTTGGCTCAAGTTTCCAAGAATCATGATCCAGAAAATTTTGCAGAAGCTTCAGGAAATCCAAATTGGGATGCAGCTATGGATGAAGAATATCGTTCCTTAATGGCGAACGATACTTGGGATCTTGTTCCTCTTCCAAAAGGAAGAAAACTTGTCAGATGTAAATGGGTCTATAGAACTAAGTATGCATCATATGGAAGTGTTGAAAGAATTAAGGCAAGGTTAGTTTCCAAAGGTTTTTCCCAAGTTGAAGGGATTGACTACAATGAAACCTTTGCCCCTGTAGCAAAAATGAACTCCATCCACCTTGTTCTTTCCCTTGCAGCCTTACATAACTGGGAAGTCCATCAAATGGATGTCAAGTCTACCTTCTTACATGGTGATTTACAGGAGGAAATTTGCATGGAACAACCTCCTGGATATGTTCAGAATAACTCTAGCCTTGTTTGTCTCCTTAAGAAATCCTTATATGGCCTTAAGCAAGCTCCTAGAGCTTGGTATGCCAAAATGGATAGCTTTCTCCTTGAGACTGTTTTTTCTAGATGCCATTCTGACCCCAATGTCTATACCAAGAAAGTAGGAAACCATCTCATCATACTTGTTCTTTATGTTGATGATCTTATCCTTATTGGTAGTGACCCTAACCTTATAACCCATGTGAAATCTAGTCTTATGCAAAATTTTGAAATGTCAGACTTAGGACATTTTCATTATTTTCTTGGTCTCCAAGTCTTGCAAACCAAAGAAGGAATCTTTCTTTCCCAGTCTAAGTATGCCTGTGACCTTCTTCATCGCTTCCACATGGAAGATTGTAAACCAGCCCCTTCTCCCTTCCAATCTGGAGTCACTGGAAAGAAGCAAAAAGAATACTTCGATATATTTGAGGTACAATTCAGTTTGGGATTCATTACAGTACAGGGGGGGGAACCTTTGTTGGTTGGTTTCACTGATTCAGATTGGGCCGGCAATCCTGATGATCAAAAGTCTACTACCGGTTATGTTTTCAGTCTGGGATCTGGACCTGTCACTTGGGCTTGTAAGAAACAACGAGCTCTTGCTCCTTATTCAGTAGAAGCAGAATATTGAGCCACCGTTAATGCCAGTTAGGAAGCCTTATGGCTTCGACAGATCCTTTCAGAGTTTGGATTCGAGCAGCAACAACCTACTCCACTTTGGTGTGACAATCAAAGTGCCATCAAGCTTGCCAAAGATCCAATCCTACATCAGCGTAGCAAACACATTGAGCTACACATGCACTTCATCAGAAATCTTGTTCATAATCATGTTATGGAAGTGCTCTATTGTCCTACAGATGATCAAGTTGTAGACATCTTCACCAAGTCTCTTACAGAAGCGAAGTTTTCTAAACTTCGGTCTATGTTAGGAGTTTAGGAATGTGTCCTTAAGGGGGGATAGGCTCTGATGCCTCCTTCCTTCTCCTAATAGTGTCACTTTTGTAAATCCTTCAATCCTATCCCAAGTTATTCTTAAGGGGGGATGTTAGGATATTTAGACACTTAGGAGTTAGTTAAGATCAACTTGTGTAATATATCCGTTAGGTAAAAGTGTGTTTCTTTAGTATGCATTAGTATGCATTTGTAAATATTCTAATCCGACATGTAGAAATAATAGATCAATGCTGTGTGCAATGATGCTAAAAAGAAGCACAGGAAATAGATCTTGCTACTAAGAATTCTCACAAGCATACACAAGAAAAATAGAGAGAAGAAAAGAGACTGAATCACATGAATGAAGAGATGAATATTGGTGTGTATCCTTCCATTGAATAATTATGAATAATAGTGTACATAAATAGTGCTTTCCTCATAGGAAATTCGAATTGTATGGAAACAACTCATAAAGCTCAAAAAGGCTGACTTACCAAAATATAGCAAACCCCCATAGGTGGATAAAGCACTTGCTAAATCTATCAAGGACCTCATGAGTTGGAAAAATCATGAGTGAGTTGTCAAGGAGATGGAAATAACATGATAATCCTATAAAATGGAGAAAAAATAATGGAGGATGGGTTGGAAACAAAAGCTCCCAGTTTCCTAGTTGACTAGCTTTTATCTTATCCATAGAAAAGCAGGAAAAAACAGAAAAAGCAGAAAAAGCAGAAAAAAGAAGAATCTGCTATAAGGTCCTATATACTAATTCTAGATCAACCTAGAATCAGAAATAAATCATTCCTAGGATATAGATAGCATGCATTGACTTTAAGGTGCAAGTGGATGCCAACTAATTAAGCTAGTGGGTGAATAATTAATCAAATAATGATTAATTATTTTATCCTAAGTTGTGAGTGGGTTTAATATATTCCAACACCCCCCTATAAGTCTGACTTTATGATGGTATGACAAAAAATATGGATGCATATAGATGCATATAGGTCCCAGCAACAAGGCTATGGTCACCCTTTTACAATTATTATGTCCAGAAAAGTGAGGAAAGAGGCAAAACCACATGGGGAAAATCCTCCCTCAAGATAGGACAAGGCACAAAATTTGAAATATGTATGTCTTCAACATATCCTTATCTTCACTTAAATCAGCTGAGTGAATTGCTTCTGGATGGAAGACTTGTTGAAGAAATCATGAACTCCATGATCATGTACTAGAGTGTAGAACCTGCAAGAAGGAAGAGGAGAGACTCCTTGTATCTCATCATCTGATGAAGTAGGAGAATTATCTAAATGCTTCTTGCTGCTTTCAAACTTTGATCTACAAACATAATCTAAAATGGAAAAGAGATCTGTGCATACTCCTTCCCAAAGAGTACAAAAAATAAGGCAATTTATTTCACACCCAATTCCCTGAATAGCTGCAAAATTGTGATGTGAATCACATGTAAATATTCCAATCTACTGTAGCACCTGTATAGATCTGATATGAGGCTGATAAAACACTGATATATCAGAAAAATTAGCATATGGAATGTTGATTGCATGGGCAGACCCGGGTTTACTATAATCAACCAACAACACCCCTAGCTCACTGGCCCTTTCGGCGACAGACCGCACAGCGGCCTGAAGTCTCACCCGAAGTGATTCTAATGGGTTGTCCAAGGACTCAAGCGTCTTGGACCAGGTTCTGTGGAAATCCTACTGGTGGATCGCAGCTCTCCTAGCTGTGAGATCACTTTCCTGCGCGTCGCACGATCTTTCGCTCGCGATGCGCGATCTATTCCCCATTCGTGGCCCCTCTAGCCGCGGTGTCTCTACCCTTGCATGCGTCGCACAGATTCTTCTCCCGTCGCACGAATTCTTCCCTCTCACAATATTCCCAATCTTACCGCATCGCCGCACACCGTGTGACAGGAAACTCCTGCTCAACGCTAAGTCCTCAACCTACGGTATCGCGCACCGCAGCTCCTCTGCCGGTGCGGTATCGCCTTCTTGCGATACCCTCCTCCCGCGGCTTAGCGCACTTAGCGTTGTTCGTGTCGATGCGCAAGAATCGATACCAAGACTGTCTTACTATGATTACTTAACTATCTAAGGAAAGCATAAATAATTCCTTATACAACGTGCCAAGGATTTCAACTTATATTTATCTTCCTGTAGTGCTGTAACTGAATAACTCATTCATACATTAACTGTAAACACATTGCATAACATAACTGATGACTGCAGCAAATAAACACAATACGCAAATCAATCACAGAACACGGGATTTTAACATGGTTCGCCCCTAGGATGGGAGTTACGTCCACAGAACTGTGCTTCTCTATTATAGCTTAAGGGAAGGCAAACACAGTTCTGTTGCACCTCACATGTAGCTCAAGATCTTCTCTCTTAGATCTTTCTTCTCTACCTTTATGTTGTCGCTCTTACAACATACTCTTCCCTCTCAGTCGATCCCTATGGATCGTTACATGCATGCTCTATAAGCCAGCTACTGGTGGTATTATATGTGTATCAACCTGAAAATATGCTTCTAAATTAGAATCCAAAGGATCACATATAAGCATATCAATAGACTCATGGGAATACACTGGTAATGAATCTTCTATATGAAAGGAGGAAATAATGGGATATTCACAATATTCAAGGAGGTTATGAGTATTGATGCCAAGAACAAAGGAGGATATTTTGAAGCACATGAGATAAAGTAAGGTAAATGTTATGACACAAATAAGGCTTGATGTGGCTAAGCAAACATCCTGTAAGTCATTGGGTTGTGCACCATCAATGAGAGAGGTATGCAAGAGGTGTAAAGAATCTGGCACATAGATCTCAGAATCTAAGATAGGAGATTGAGAGAAAAATGAATGGGTTATAGGATCATAATCAATATCAGTAGAAGCTCCATATGTTACTTATTTTTCATCAATAGTATCACAAGAAGAAAAATCACCTTCAAGAGACACAGAAAAAGATGGCTCTTCAATATTTGCTTCTTCATTGAAGGAGGAAGCATTCGAATCAATGAGGGTAGCATCAACATGAACTGTATGAGAAACTTCTTCATCATGATCAAATTCATCAGAGAATGTAGAGGCCAAGAAATCTTGAGAGAGAGAACAAGAGGAGATGCTAGGTTCGCTCCATGCTTCATCTTCAATTTCCTGCAAACCAAAAGCTTTGTCCAAAATTTTCCAAAGCTCAAATGGAAATTCAGCAGAATATATGAGATGATATATATTTGGAGACATTCTCAAACACATAATTCCATAATCTCTATCACAATTATTTAGCCAATCAATCTTCTCTTCATAAGACTCAGGTTCACTCAATGCACCAATGGAGATATCAAAGAGACATTGCCTCTTCAAGTATGCCCTCATATTTTGCTTCCAATCAGCATAGTTGAAAGGAGATAGTAGAGGAACTTTTGAATCCATATTGAAGTTGTTGATATTCTCTAAGATATACTCTTTGCAACTTGCAAAACAAACTAGGAGAAAATCTTGTAAGCTAGACAAGCTCTTCTTCGGAGAGGGATAGAAGACTGGAAGCGCTCCTCAAATCTGTAGAACTTGATCAACCTTGTAGATTTGATACCATGTATAAATAATATATCAATTCTATGTGCAATGATGATAAAAAGAAGCACATGAAATAGATCTTGCTACTAAGAATTCTCACAAGCATACACAGGAAAAATAGAGAGAAGAAAAGAGACTGAATCACATGAATGAAGAGATGAATATTGGTGTGTATCCTTCCATTGAATAATTATGAATAATAGTGTACATAAATAGTGCTTCCCTCATAGGAAAGTCGAATTTTATGGAAACAACTCATAAAGATCAAAAAGGCTGACTTACCAAAATATAGAAAACCCCCATAGGTGGATAAAGCACTTGCTAAATCTATCAAGGACCTCACGAGTTGGAAAAAGCATGAGTGAGTTTTCAAGGAGATGGAAATAACATGCTAATCCTAGAAAATGGAGAAAAACTAATCGAGGATGGGTTGGAAACAAAAGCTCCTAGTTTCCTAGTTGACTAGCTTTTATCTTATCCATAGAAAAGCAGGAAAAAGCAGAAAAAAGCAGAATCTGCTGTAAGGTCCTGTATACTAATTCTAGATCAACCTAGAATCAGAAATAAATCATTCCTAGGATATAGATAGCATGCATTGACTTTAAGGTGGAAGTGGATGCCAACTAATTAAGCTAGTGGGTGAATAATTAATCAAATAATGATTAATTATTTTATCCTAAGTTGTGAGTGGGTTTAATATATTCCAACAATGGTCACGATATGTTCTAGACATAGAGTGATCCTACGGTTCAACTTCTCTTAGATCATACCTACCATTGATCTGTGGCTTAACACCCGATTGGTCTATGATCTCTATTTAAAGAGCATAGAGGGTCCTTGGCTAGTTGATCGATTATGAGAAGCTCATGTAACTTTCTTTATTTTGCATAATAAATTGCTCCAAGTAGCTATTTGGCTAGGGCCATGGACTGTTTCCCTCTCGAGGGTTTTAACCACGTGACAAACAATGGTGTATTGATCTGTGATCTATTTGTGTGAAGCGGTTGTTCTTGGTGTTCGGTCCTTTGGGAGTACCCTGTGTACCCTAACAGAAAAGACCTTATAAACTATCTCACAACTACAAGGAAATAGTTAAAAAAGAAATCAACAACATGTTAGCTGCAAGGATCATTTACCCTATTGACTAGTCGGAATGGGCAAGTCCAATGGTCGTACATCCCAAGAAACATGACCTGATAAGGTTAAGAATTTGTGTCGACTTTAGGGAGCTCAACAAAGTAATAGTGACAGACCCATTCCCCACCCCCTATGCTGATGAAATATTGAATTAAGTTACAGGACATGAATGCTACTCATTTACATATGGATTCTCAAGCTATAACCAAGTACCAATAGCAAAGGAAGATCAAAAGAAAACAACATTTGTGTGTGAATTTGGCTCCTTTGCTTACAGAGTTATGCCTTTTGGGTTAAAGAATGCACCTGCCGTGTTTTCCCGAATCGTTGTTAAGACATTCCAAGAATACATATATAATACCATGGCAGTATACTTCGACGACTGGACAATATACTCCACCTTAAAAGATCACTGCACATGGCTCTGACTTATGCTGGAGAGATGTCGACAGATTCAACTCTCCCTGAACATTAAGAAATGTATCTTTATGACTCCCATAGGCATACTCTTAGGGCATATTGTCTGTAAAGAAGGTATCAAGGTCGACTTTGCAAAGATTAAAATCATCCTCGACCTAAAACCACCAGTAAACCCCAAACAAGTCAGGGTGTTACTGGGCCATACAGGCTATTATAAAAAATTCATAAGAAACTATTCAAATATGAAATATCCTCTAGAAGAACTACTAAAGGAAGATCGTGAGTTTAAATGGACAGAGGAATTCCATATTTCCTTCGACAAACTGAAAAGAAAACTAGTCAAAGCCTCCATTCTAAAATTTCCAAATTGGTCGACCAAATTTCATGGGAATATTGATGCATCAGGAATAGCAATCGGAGCAATCCTAACTCAACCAGGGGATGATGGGATGGATTACCCTATAGTTTACAGTAGTCGAAAATTAAATAAGGCCGAAAGAAACTACTCGACCACTGAAAGGGAAGCCCTAGGTATGGTCTTTGCCCTCCAAAAGTATCGACATTACCTCTTAGAAAATCCCTTCATGTTCTATACCGACCATCAAGCCCTGAAGTATATTGTCAATAAACCACTCCATCATGGAAGGATTTGTCGATGGCTACTTCTTTTCCAAGAATTTGAGTTCGAATTCGTTGTTCGACTAGGAAAGCTAAATGTCGAGCCCGGCCATCTATCCCGCATAGACACAGGAGAGGAACTGACCGGCGTCGACGATGACTTACCGGATGCACATTTATTTTGCATAGAAGCAATACCAGAAGAACTAGAAGACATTGCTCAGTTCCTAGAAACCAGACAGGCACCAGAAGGCATGAATACCAAGAAAAAACAAATCTTAGCTATGAAGGATGCACCCTACAGCCTCATCAATGGATTTTTATACAATATGGGATTAGACCACATCCTTCGAAGGTGTGTACTCAAACATGAGCGAGACCAAATCATGCATGAAGCACACTATGGACCTGCAGGGGGGCATTTCCAAGCTAGCACAACTGCAAGGAAAATCCAACAGTCAGGATTATGGTGGCCGACGCTCCACAAAGATTGCAAAAGTTTTGTTAGTCGATGTGACAGATGTCAACGACTTGGTCGACCCCTGCCGAGTACAGAAATTCCCTTGATATCCGTCAACCCCAGTCTCAAATTTGAAATCTGGGCTATAGACTTCATAGGACCATTTCCTATCCCAGCCAAAAGATCAGGTGCAAGATATATTATCACTGTAGTAGAATATGTCACTAAATGGGCAGAAGCAAAGCCCATCGATACATGTTCAAGTGAGGTAGCCGCTAATTTTATCTACGAAAACATCATTACTAGATTTGAATGCCCACTAACATTGATCAGTGACCAAGGGACACACTTTATCAACAAAACTATCAAAAATTTGACCGACCAATTCCACATCGACCACCGACAGAGTACAGCATATCACTCTCAGTCGAACGGCGCGATTGAAGATTTCAATAAAACATTAACAAAAGGGTTAACAAAAATATGCAGTACCGACAAAGATGACTAGGACGAGAAAATCCCTACAGTATTATGGGTGTACAAGACATCCTATAAATGGTCGACCGACCAAACCCCCTTTCGACTAGTCTACGGGAAAGAAGCAATCGTCCCCCTACATTTTCGACAGCAGACACCTATTATTGCAAAAAAACTACATGTCGATGTTGAACATGCAAGAAAGGACCAACTATTTCAACTCAGCAAACTCGAAGAACACAGACTCATCGCTATACAACACCAAGAAATTCACAAGCAACAACAAAATGCATGGCACGACCGCAACATCAAAACCAAAAACCTATCGGTCGACGACCTTGCCTTAATTTATAATAGTCGAGTCAAAGGAAAACCCAAGAAGCTCCACAAAGAATGGATGGGACCTTACGTTGTCGAATAAATACATCCCAATGGTTCAGTCCGACTAAAAGCATTGCAAGGCCTAGTATTTCGGAAGCTCGTTAATGGAGCCTGACTCAAACATTACAGAAAAAAAAAACGACCTTAACTGGAAATCAAAACCCATAAAAATATAAAAATTCCAAAAAGTACACCCAACAAAAAAAACATGACAGGAACTCACTACTTCGACAACTGACATCATCATCTTCTACCATCTTCATCGACCAGTCCGGTCCACCATTCTCAGTACCGACACCAGCCGACGACCTCGAAAGTCCCATCGCACATTTATGACCTCGAGTACTGAAAGTAATTCACCATTAGTTCACACTTGAGTATTACAGCTGGAGTGTCAATTCCACCATTAATACGTCCACTACAACACACAACCACACCGTTGCCTATAAATACTGGACCGTCGAAGGTGCATTCACCACACCCTTTACACACAGAGCACTCGCACACTCAGTCGACTAAAAGCAAAAAACCTTGTAATAACATCGACCAGTCCGACACAATGGCCCCCAAACAGACCAGAGCATCGACCAAAGCCAAGGAGATCCAGGCTGCGGATACACCACTGGTCCGCAGGTTGAAAAACATCAAAAACGCCAAAGTGCAGGAGGGTCCATGGTAGAAACTCTAGGCTAAGATTCAAGAATGGGCCTTCGTCGACAAGAAAATGACCCAAGCAGCTAAAAAATTCCGATGCAGCACCATATTTGGATATGCAAATGCACCCCTGATGGCAAGCTTTGGTGGGACAAAAGAAGCTGCCATAAAATTCATTATCAACCGATACCACAACGGTCGGTTCTACTTCAAGACATAATTTTGGTACCTCCCTATTTCTTCGAGACGAAGAAACTTTTTTTTCATGGGGGAGATGTAGAAGGAGCAAGTCAATAAGTCGACTTGATCGAAGACCGACTTAGTCGATCAACCGACTTAGTCGATCAGCTGACTAAGTCGGTCGGTCGACTAAACTAGAAGATTAGGTCGGCTAACTAAAAGTCGTGTCGGTTCACCGAATCGACAGGTAGTTATTTTTGTAAATGTTTGTAAATTGTATATATTAGGCTATGGAGCCAAACGAGAAAGTTCAGTTCTATGCATTGTATGGACTCACTATAATAATATAATCTGTTAATCCTATCTGTCTTGTCTCTTGTCTCTGTTTTATATTTATGTATGTTTAGCATGTATTATTGGTAACCTTATGTGATTTGTGAGATTACATCAGATATTGATAGGAATAGTAGGTGATATATTCACCATGTTCCCATCAACCATATGACCAGGAGAGCTTAATGAAATCACAAGACTACCAATCTTCCTACTAAGAATCTCCCTAAAGTCCTCATGCTCCAAGCGGTTAAGCTCGGGAAGAAAATAGGATCTATGATGTAACTCTTCCTAAGGTGGCTCAACCCCAGAGAACTCTGTATTTAGGGATATGAGGAACTCCTTGCGATGGACTGTGAGACAATCTAGAAATAGGGATATGACCTCCTAAGACAATAGGAGGTTCTTGACTCTGAGATACTACTATGTGAGCAGTCGCAGTATGAACATGGCTAGTTGGAACATTCTGGCCCAAAGGACCATGTGAATGAGGGGGAGAAAGGGTTGTCAAGAATGCATTCGAAGGAGAAGGATTTGAGGATGAAGGGACATGTGAAGGGATGTAATAAGTGTTCCCTATGGTCACTTGTCTCGGTTCTGGTATCCGCATATGACTACTAACACTAGGTCTAGGACAGACATGAGAATTAACTTCCACCACCGGGATGCAAGGTGCAATGTAACTAGTGCTCCCAAATCTCTCCACATGGAAAGGAATAGGAGTGCCTCTAGGCATAGTGCTAGGTTCAATCTATGACTCGACATGATATACTGGATCATGTGTAGGGATATCATATAAGCCATAAAAAATATAATTAGTGCTTTTGGGTTCATGATGAGTCCCATCACCTAGAAACCAATACAAGCGACCTGTGAATGAGGGATCATAACCAGAATGTGAAGGTATATCTGGTGAAGGATCTTATATAGGAGTAGGATCTTCCTCCCCAACCTCTTGAGGTGGAGAAGACATCTCAGGAATCTCATCCTTGTGATCTCCCATCGTGTGCGAATCAATGTGAGAAGTAGTCCACCCGGACTGTCTGTTTTTCTCTCCCAAAGGAGGAGGACATGTGCAAGGTGAAAGTCTTGCTAAACAATGAGAATGGTGAAGTGCCGCACCTAAATCCACAATGACTCAAAAAATGAAAAAAGACTCTATCTAATTATGCAAACCCTAGGAAAACTAGCATGCATAAAGCATACACCTATACAATGTAAAGCCAAATCACAAGCAAACAAGGGTAGGATATGTGAGCTCCCGAATGAAGCAAGTATGTCTCACCTAGGAGAGGCTTGAGACTCCCATACACAACAAGCAAAGGTTCATAACCAATTATTGTGGCCCTCAATTTCAACGCATATAGCGACTGTGCTGTCTGACCCCAAACTAGCTGGGACACCTCTAGAATAATCTCTACAAAGTACCCCCTCAATAACCTAGGTAAGGAAACTAAGGTCACCTCAATATAATCAATGCTCAAGAGGACAGTCGCAGGTGGGATTGATCGTATGGGCAAGGTAGCAAAGCCAGAAACTCTCGAAAGAGCCCCTAGATACGAATACAATCTTGGAAATATCTTCGGTGCTACTCAATTATGACTAGGGCCCATCCCAATCAATAACTGCTCACACTACCTCATGCTTAACTCCCTTGTAAGAGGAGGAACCTGAGAAACACTAATTATACCAAGGAATTTCACACTCTCACCTGGACATACACATACATGTTTCGTTTAGTGGTCTTGGAGAATTTACTCATAATGAACTATTCCAAGACCCTAAAACCTAATCTTGTTGGTGCACCCTATAAAAGAAAAGAGTGTAATTCATTTTATTATGCATTGATTTTATTTTTTTTATTACTCAAAAGGGTAAATGATCGTGCAATTGATGGTGTTATGACGCAACAAGAAGTAAAATGCACACCTAACAATCAATGAAAATGCACTATGTCAAATGAAAAATGGGGTATGCTACTATGTGAAGTGCACAATTTTCCTTCAAATGAAAATGCAATCATTCCTATATGAAATCCTGACTAGTACTTCTCCAAGCAAACCTAATGCAAGTACCATGTAAAATGCAAAATGCAAAATGCACAAATGCATAATGATGCAAAAAGAAAATATTTTTGTATTTTTTGAATTAAAATGAGATAATGAAGTAAAAGAATGAATCTACCACCCCTAGACTCTAGAAGCACTATCATACAGCACCCAAGCAAAGCACCAAGGTAAAAGAGACCTAATGCACTAATCCCAAAACAAAAAATAGAAAATGCAATGAAAAGAACATTTTAAAAAATTCCAACTAAAAAAAAACGTCTCTGGTCAGAAACAGAGGTGTTAATAGACTCTAGCAGCATCCAAGAAGACTCAGCAATCATCAAAAGTCACCCAACAATACTTAATCTTCCTCAAAAAGGAAAAACTCAGGGAATACATGGATGTGTGTAGAAATTATGTGTATGTACGTGGAAATCCCAGTAAAAACCGCATGTACACGTGATTGTGAAGACAAAACTCCCATACAGGGAAAAAAAGAAAGTAAAAAGACAAGCTGAGACAAACTTTACTCCTATAAAACACTACCAGGAAAACCTACCCCCAGAACCTACTTAGAAAATAGAGAAATTAGAGCAATTCAAGAACATTGAATGCCAATAAAACTACCAAAGGAAATGACTAGGAACTCCCCATTATGGTCGCCAATTCTGTTACAGAGAAAAATTCCTATGGCTTGGGGTACCAAAACAGACAGAGTAACCACACAAATCAATTCTTTCCCATATGCAAGAGAAACCAAATATCTAAGACTAAAGGATCTCGAAACATACCTTATTACAAACGTTTGATGTAGATCCCTATTGAGCTTTTCCACTCTTGCTTGTATTAGCAATTTGCTCTCTCAACATTCAGCAAACAAGACAAGCATTCTATATGATGGTGTTAGAACTACTCTAGCATATATAATCAATAACATATAAGCATTTAAAATCATCCATGGATTCAATACTCATTTAAATACACATTATTGGACAGGAAAAGATATTTCTATTCATATAAAATAGAGATTACAGTAGTGACAACCTCTGTCAGCACATCTACGAATCAGAGAAACTGAGTCCTCCACCTAGCCTCCATCACTTCAAAGTTCAATCCTCCATCTCTCGATAGCAAGCTCACAAGAAAAAGGAAATCTTAGGAAGAACACAAAGTGCTCCAAGGGACAAAGGGATGCAGACTCAAGTATAAGCTCTGGCAACAATGGACTATAGTTTTCTTGCCCTTCAACTCCCCCTCCTTCCATGTATCCAAAGGGTTCCTTATATAGTGCTTCAATGGGGTAATGGAAGGTCAAATCTGAGCGATCTTAAGGCATATGGAAGGCCAAGAGACAAGTGACTTGGATCCATATCAACGAAAACTCCAAAACTATTTGGAATTTTGCACACATCCTGATGTACATAGGTTTGAGGATCAAATCCATGTATATACGCGAGAATAGGTTTAAAAGTTGTGTATAGCAAATAAGGCATATTTTTAGCTTCGTACAAAAATATTCCATGGGGTCCAAAGAGTCTGCAGAGGGACAGGGAAGGCCATAAAGGTGTGATCCACCATGTGTGGTAAAATCAGCTATAACACCTTCCCGCCCATCAATCCAACTCATATTCCTTTTTTCTACCTGTGTTTCACTAAGGCAGCCTCTTCAGATGACCTTGCATTTAGCCGCACCTACTTTAGCGATCCTAACTTAGGGAAACCACCTTAGAGCTGGAGAAGAGGCATCCTGAAGCGAGGAGAGAGGGGTGTGGTGACATTGGCCTCTCTCTCGAGAGTTGTCGTTGGGCTGTCCTGCTCGTAGTTTGGGCTGTCCTGCTTGTAGTTTGGGATTTCAGCACTTACATGCCAATTTTGGGTGACAACAATCTATACCATTAGTGGCATGGCCCTCAATGATGTATTCAAGGTCATCAGTTGAGCTTCTACTTCTTGCACTTGCGTAGTCATCTGATCAAGCTGCTCATCCTAGACAATGCTCTAGAAAAATTATGTTGTTGCCCCCATAATGGTTTTGGCCTCTTGCTCCATGCTTCCGAACTGAGTTGCAATTTATTCAATGGAGGCCTTTCATTCTGCAACCTGCTCTAGTGGCATCATGGGTTATACTAAGGCATTAAGAATCAGGTTGGTATCCTGAAGTTGAAAAATAGTTTTCCCCAATAGATATGCATTTTCGAATGGGGTGAGTTTGGCCATGTTTTGAAAAATGTGCCGGCAGGCCTAAGAAATAGCTTACTCAACTTCACCGCACCGGGCACATAGCTGCGACTATTCAAAAATTATGCAGTATTGCACCTTTTTCAGTTCAGTAATTTATTTAGCAGCCTTCCGTTGCAACTTTACTTGCGTTTCCTTCAAAGCGTCAATCTCTCGCACTTTTTCTTCTGCCATCTGCACTCAGACTTAATGTAGCTCCTTTGCCTCCTTCTGTAACTTCTCTGCAATGTTTTGGGACTGGACATAGCCCTCAGTTAGTTCTTTCAGTCATGTTTCCAAGTCTAGGGAGGAAACATGCTGCAACACAACCAACACCATAGCGGAAAGCTTTTTTAGATCCAAAGTCACACTCTGGATCAAGCGCAGCAACTAGTGAACTTCTTCATTTCCTGCGTCAATTGTAGTCGAGGGAACTTGCATGTTCCTATATTAGGGCTTAGTGCTGATCAAAGGGATGTCCTACAGCATAGGGCTTGCCGATGTTTTCTTGGAAATAATATAAAAAATGGAATCTAAACTATCTCTTACCACACCAAATTATTCATGCTTTGATTCGCGGATCTCGCAGCGATGGAGGACTCAGTGACGGCTTTGATAAGCCGTTGTAGTTGGCCTTCCATCCCTGACCTAGTACCATTTCCTGCCTCATATTCTTGATGTCATTTGGTGTGAGTCTCCTCCCACATGCATTGTGCTACATCCTTAGGGTCCGCCGACGACTCGTTGTTAGAGTCGTGAGTGCTCAACTCCTTCTGGGTAGGCTCTTCGGGGGAATCTAGCGACGACTCCTTAGACTATTCCTTTAGACTCATTAAGGTGTGCCATTCACTTGGCCATTCTTCTATAGTAGAATATAATTCTTCCATCATGACTTTATATGGCAACGGTAGCCACTATCGGTCGAGGTCCCTCTTGGCCTGAATATGAATAGAGTGGAGCTCGATTGAAAACCAGAGGATCTACTGATACTTGGCCATGGCATAAGGAGAGACTTGAGGAACAATAATGGTTGTGGCCTATAGTGCTTCCCAATAAACCCATAAATGAATGGAACAGTCCGCCTGTCGACTGGGCTCTTTGACCCACCATAGGTTCTGATAGCAGGCACCTCAGAAAACCTTCACTGCCTCAACCACCATTGGTTGATAGTCATCAGGTTCCATCCAGGTGATGAGGGCAATAAGGATCAACAACCAACTATAGGAAAATGGTCACCCAGTCTGAGCAGAAAGTGCATCTTCTAGCAACTAATTTAGTAAAAACATAGAAAAATTCATTTGCACCCCCTCAACACACTTCTAGGCATAGGCGACAACACCCGAATTGCATTGGACTGGTCGATTTCCGTGAATGACCTTGCTTTCCAGAATCCTTGTGCCAATGCACCTGTGAGTTAAATCTATCAATGCGATAAGCATGACCATCACGTTGTAAACCAAAGTGATCCTTTAGTTGCTTGGCAATTTTCTTATCCGTATCTCTCCCACGGATATACTGCATTGGATCTTCCCCATCCTTCGGCAAACTTGTGATGCTTGCAATCAAATCGATTGTAAGAGGGATCAATGTATTCAACCAAATTTTCCCTCCATGAAAACAAGCCAATAGTTTCTTTACACATGCATGGGATTCATTCAAGCGTAAAAAATGAGGCATACTGATGAGCCCCAACAATCCAGATTGGCTTAACCCATTGGCCCATGGTTTCGGAATTCGCTGAATGGGGGCACCAGGCACTATTGGGACTGATTCATAAGGCTCATCCCTCACATATTTGAGCAATAGCAAGTCATGGTCTTCAAATCTCATCCTAATCAATGCAAGGATGATGTTGACCAAGCACATCATTCCCTCTAGTAGCGGCGGTAATTTTGGTGGATACTTCTGACTCTTTAACAGATGTCTTGGCTTAGCGCACAGACACATGGGAGTGACATATCCAAAAATTTCATGAGCAGAGACACCCCAAGGTGCCTCGGACTCAACAATGCCTAAGATCGATGTCTTGGTCTATGCATTTTATTCTCCTTGCACTCTTATCATCATTCATGTTTGCCTCTTCTGCAGCGGCATAGGACTAGGCCTCTAAGTCTCCTGCTTCCGTTTGGGAATGGACGATGAATAGAATGGCATGCTCATAATTTATTCTTCAACAGTCGTGGGCCAAATGGGGGACTAATACTCACTGGAAATATCTATGGCATCAAGGTCACTCAGCATCCCTCACCCCTCCAACCTGAGAATGCACTCAACAGCTCTAACTGTAACTCACTCAACATCTCTTACCACACTACACAATTCTCCCTCCGATTCACACTCTGCTCGCTCAACCGAATAATTCCATCCTTACGCATCCCATGCGTTGTTTTATAGTCACCTCCAATCCAAATTTCATCATTGCCAAATATATTATCATCATCATTACTAAATCTGGTATTAATGATGCCAAATACGTCGACAATCCTACTCCTTTAATGGTCGGATCAATTATTAATGTGGGTTGCTTCAACAAGTGTTGTCAGCCAATTCTTTTAACTACTGGTATTTATTACATGATTTGACCTACCCACAATCCTGTAGTTGTCGCAAGTGGTCGACCAGTTATCACTAACAACTTGAACCTTACGTAGCCTCCCCTTGGGCTCTCCTTGTTGCTTTGAATTAAAATCCAATTTTTTTATTTTTTTAGCACTTCAAGTAGTGCACAGCTCTAGCCTTGTCCTATAGGGTTTCAAGCAACTCCCGTTAACAAGCTTCGACAATGTCATGCCATTTAATTGTTGTAACTGATCTGCACCACTAGAAGTAATGGAATGAACAAGATATGGGACCAACCAGTGCATTTGTAACTTACAAGGATGCTTGAGGAACTTGCTATCATATAATAGCACCAAATCACCTTCTGCAAACTATTTTTTCTTAATGTGGTGATCATGCCACACCTTCTATCGATCCTTCACAACCTATTGGTGGAAGCCTGTAATGAAACAATCTTCTTCGAGCTGAATCAATTGTGCAACATGCTCTTCTAATGCTTCTACCTCATCCATGCTTGTCTCCATGGCAATGCGCAAGCTGGGAACATAATATTCCATGGACATGATTGCCTCCTGCCCATAGACCAGCTTTGTTAGTGTTGGTTCCAAAATTTTGTTAAATTCTTCGACAGTACCATTTACCTGTGGATGGTATGGTGTACTCCTCTTATGTTGTATATGTAGTTCCTCAGTTAGCGCTTTTACCATTCGGTTGACAAAGTGACTACCCCGGTCACTCATCAAGATTCTAGGACAACCAAACTGTGTCACAATGCTCTAAAAAATGAACCGCTCTATTGTCACAATGGTACAATCTATTAAGGGTGTAGATTCCTCCCATCGAGTCAGGTATTCATCCATGGTAATAATGTATCATGCACTAGTGCGCTTCCCTGGTGGATTGATAGGACCCACAAAATCCACGGCCCATTTATCAAATGGTTGCAGAGTCACATGTGGCACCAATGGCATCTCATACCGCTGCAATGGTTTACCAACCTGTTGGCAAACATCACAGCTCCTTCCATATTGTGCAGCATCATTATGTAATGTGGGACACCATAGCACAGCGTGTAACACCTTCCGCGTAGTAGCCTGACCTCCATAGTGACCTCCCGTAATTCCTACATGTGCTTCTTCTAGAATGGGGCCTTTCTCATGCAGTAAGATGCACCCTCGCAAGATTTCATCTGGGCCAAGTTTATATAACTTCCCAGCAATTACTTGAAAATCAGAAGCTTTCATGACCAACTCCTTCTTTTGGCTAGTTGACATCTCTGTCGGGGTGACGCTAGTGCCCAAAAAATGAATAATTGGTGCATGGTGATCATTTTCAATGTCAATCCTAAACAATTGCACATCTAGTAATCCATCATCAATATTGGTTGGTTCTTCACCATTCACAATGCGTGAGAAATGATCTGGGCCAGTGTTATGGAGAAAAATTCCTATGGCTTGGGGTACCACAACAGACAAAGTAACCACAAAAATAAATCCTTTCCAATATGCAAGAGAAACCAAATATCTAACACTAAAGGATCTCGACACATACCTTATTCCGGAGGGTTGATGTAGATCCCCATTGAGCTTTTCCACTCTCGCTTGTATAAGTAATTTGCTCTCTCAACATTCAACAAATAAGACAAGAATGCTATATATAATTGTGTTAGACCTACTCTAGCATATGTAATAAATAACATATAATCATTTAAAATCATCCATGGATTCAATACTCATTTAAATACACATTATTGGATAGGAAAATATATTTCTATTAATATAAAATAGAGATTACAATAGTGACAACCTCTGTCAGCACGTCTATGAATAAGAGAAACTTAGTCCTCCACCTGGGCCTCCACCACTTCAATCCTCCATCTCTCAATAGCAAGCTCACAAGCAAAGGAAAGCTTGGGAAGAACACAAAGTGCTCCAATGGACAAAGGGATGCAGACTCAAGTATAAGATCCAGCAATAATGGACTATAGTTCTCTTGCTCTTCAATTCCTCCCCTTTCAATTTATCCAAAGGGTTCCTTATATAGTGTTTCAATGGTGTAATGGAAGTTCAAATCCGAGCAATCTCAAGGCATAAGGAAGGCCAAGAGACAATTGATTCGGATCCACATCAAGGAAAACTCCAAAACTATTTGGCCTTTTGCACACATCTCGATGTACGTTGGTTTAAGGGTCAAATCTGTGTATATACGCAAGAATGGGTTTAAAGGTTGTGTATATCAAATAAGACATGTTTTTAGGGATGATATTGGAAACATCAAAGGTACAAAAATGGTCCATGGGGTCTAAAGAGTCTGCAAAGGGACAGGGAAGGCCATAAAAGTGTGATCCACCATGTGTGGTAAAATCAGCTGTAACAGATGTCCCCTAATGTGTGAGGTCAGAGGGGTGATACGATGGATGAAATACATTATAAGTCCATCCCAGATGTGGAGTGATGAAGAACCAGGTGGAAGAACCAACCATCCAATAGTACAATACAATAATAAAACTTTGCACATAACTACAAGTAGATATAGCAGTCCTGGATACATAAGAGTACAACGGGCATGAATAGGCATGATACAAAATATGACATGTGTGGTCATCGCCACGTACAATATAGATAGATTAGAATCTCCATGATGAAGATATACAAAGGATCATGATTGCCATGAAGGTTGAAGATATATAATGGATCAAGATCTCCATAATGGCTGGAAACATCTGACATATACTGGAATCAAGTCACGAGAGCTGAAATCTCATGAACACTGGCATGATAAAGGAGATAGCATATATGAAATGCCACCAATCTAGAAGGTCTTCTACACAATTCACTACGAGTACATGTCCTACTATGTGAATAGAGGTGTCGAGGTCAAACATAGTATTCCATCATCTGATTATTATTCATTAATGTATATCGTTAATAGATGCGAGATCACCCATCGATAATGAAAATGGGAATCAAGGTACTAGAGTGCAAACTCACAAGTGTGAATAAATGTGTTGAGGTCAAACACTTGAGAGGATCCATCGATCAGGAGACATTGATGTATTCTCAAAAACTGTCAATGGCAAGAGAACCTACCACTGATGACTGCAAGTCTCAAGGCACTCAAAAATGACTCTAGATTCCTATCCCAGAATAAATGATCTAAAGTCGATGGGATGAAATCTGCTGGAAGGAGGGAATTAAGGCATCCCCAATCATCCAACATGAGGTACTCAGCAAAGATGTATAATGTGGAAGGACTCGATCATAATGTGCACGAACCAGTATCAATACCGGGAATGGCCGACATGCAAAGTCAAGATAACTGAGGAATGGTCGACTCAGGTTTCAACTTCCATCGAATAAGAGCATAAAGTAAAATGGTGATTGAATGTAGGCAGCATAGACTCGATATACAAAGTTGGGACATCTCTGCGACACAAGAGGCATCAATAGAGGCTCCATAGGGACTAGAAGCTTAACCAATCGGTGCAGATAAACTTAGAGAAACGAGTACAGCTCCTAAAGTAAAACTACTAACCCAACCAACAGATGTGATATACAGTGATATGTTCGAAGGCGACACGACTCGACTGCTGCCAAAGATAACATCTTTTCTTGTTCGGATTTTTGGTATTTTTTGGACTTTTTCAAATATTTTGAAAAGATTGAAAAAGAATAAAAGTTCTTTAAAGTTACAAAAGAGGAGGAGACGAGTGTCAATGGGAAAAAAAACTAGTTCCAAGCAGTGGAACATACTTATGCTCAATGTAAGGACAAATGTGTAGGATAAAGACACTCAAGGGGAAGTCTCCTCCTGGTAAAAATGGGGAATCAAGCTAAAAAAGATATATAAAATGGCTCTACATGGCTATACATGAGACAAACTCGAGCTATATGGCTGATAATCAAAGTCAAGGAAGCTAGCATAAGACTCAATGAGGGAGGAAAAACTCATGATAATGCAATTACAACTTGACATAAGGGAGTCCTGGGGGAAGAAGGCCAGCAAAAATATCAAGAGGAGTATGAGGCTCTTGTGTAAAGACATGGCGATACTATACAAAGGACTCCAACACCCTAAAGGGAAAAAATGTCGGCATGGGCACCAAATGCAATAAAGGAGATAACTAGGGCACCCATGTATGGTCAAGCTCTACCATTCACATCATGTCACTTCTAAAATAGCAAGAAGGTTCCATGACAAGATAGAATGGGTTCATACCTAAGGTTATCATGAAATGGTCATAAGGTCATGTAAAATGCAAATGGATGTGACATCTAACCAATATGCCAGTTTAGACATAATACCTAAAATCGGCACCAACGGGTCAAAATAATGGTCAAAACGACACTCAGAACGGTCTCCTACATCATCAAATTAGTCCAAAACAGTCTAAAATAGTCAGAAATGGTCCAAAACTATAGAAAGGGGGTAAAAATTTCAAAAATTTCAAAATTTTTCTATAACTAGTAAAAAATTCAAAAATTACATATCATTTGAAATTTTTACCCATTTGAGCTCATAACTTCAAACGCGAATTCCCAGAGCTTCATCCGACGAAATTCGACACCGCTTGTTCCAAGTAACTAGTCATGTCATCCTCTTCCATTTTCATGTAAATTTTATCAATTTCCATGGTCAATTTATACTTTTAGGCCATTCTAAATTAGTCATCTTGGCCCACGCAGAAATTGTGGTTTTTACCAATTATAGGGCTGGCTATACGTGGAAAAACAGCCCAAACCCGCGTACATACACGATTGTTTTGCAAACAGTTGCATATGCAGCCGCACACATGGCTTTTTAAGGTATCTAATGACCAAAAATTATTTTTAATGTGCAGGATGGTCCTAGAATGGAGGGAGAGGGAATATGGAGATGTAAAAGAGGTTGTACGGGGTGATTTTATGGCTCAACAAGCTCTTCGTGCATGTGGGCTATACAAGTTTTGGTGTCTTGGTATCCTGAGGGCTAAACCAAGACTCCTGTAGATGCTAGTAGACTACTGGGATCCGAACTCAGAGTCTTTCCATATCGACAGGATATCCCTCACTATAGAGGTGGAGGACATATACTTCATTACAGGATTGTCCTGACGGGGAGAGGTGGTGAACCTATGTTCTCGCGGGCCCGAAGGTGGCCTCACCATTGATGAGTATATTGTAGTATACTTTTTTTATAACATGGAAAAGGTTGGGAGTTAGATCCCAACAAACTCCATCCAGGTACTAGGCCTGAAGGTGATACTACTGGCACTTGGTAGGATAGCTGGGCTAGCATCACTCCACCAGGCCTTGCGGCCATTAATGTTCTATGCAGTGGAGGGCATGAGACCTACAGTTTATGATTGGAGTGCTGTGTTGTTGAGCAACATGGAGCAGGAGCTCAGTGACTGCAAGATGGGCAGGGTACAAAACTTCAGTTTCGACAATATACTGAGCACGTTCTTCTTTGAGCGTGTTCCAGGGTTAAGCCCTAGAGTTGATGTTCCTCTTGATGGGGTTCGATATCTGGCCCAACGATGTTGGGTAGATGCTATGCACAGTCTGAGTGGAGGTAGGGTGTCCAACCCCTACCCAGCTGATTTCTTTCCATGGTGACGACGGTATATTATTGCCATCGATGACTACCCTTATGCAGGGATAGATTTTTAGGGAGATCCTGACATGCCCCTACCACTAGGAGCAGCATATGGTGACATTGATAACGAATCCCAACCCTCTTTATAAGTTTTTTGAATTATTAAATTTTTTTGTGTTTTTTTATATATAGACTCAAAAGACATGTTTTGGTGTGACGACATATAGTGACAATCTGTCATGTGTGTGCAGATGTTGGACCACGGGGAACTGACAGCTTCCCTCATCATATACGGAGGGGATGAGGAGATGATATAATGGGTGTGGATGCAGAGTGGATGCTCCAAAGAATCCATACAAACTTTGTACAATTGACACATAGAGTACCCATGGCGCAATTCGAGGACTTGCCTGAGGCTATGCAGCGCTAGGTGGTTGGGGTAGCACAAGCATGGGTGCGGTTATTCCGACAACTAGCTAGAGCCATGGTGTGCTACCACGATCAGAACCCCCCTCCTCCTGCATAGGCTTAGAGACCTATGAGTGATTCATTTTTGTACTACCGTGTATTATATTTTGGTCGCTCAGAAGCCCCATTTTTGTATTATGACATCACATTTTGGATGTAAAATGAAAAAACTTTTATGATGATCGATTTTATTTATTTACATGTGTGTAAAAATGTATGTTTGTGATGTGCTTATGGTCTATGAAACAAATTTCAATCTAACACATAGTTAGCATATGAGTCAGCAACTTGATTATAAATTCTTGAAACAGGTATGTATGTTATGCTCTCAAATTGTCGTTCTAGCAATCTCACATGTAAGAATCTTCGTAATAATGTCATATCCTTAACCGGATACAAGCCATTAAGCTGTGACACTACTAACTTCGAATCAAGACGTACCTCAAGAAAGAGAACACCATGTGAAATGGCATCCCATAATAGCTCGATAATGGCACTATACTTAGCAATATTGTTCGAAGAAGGCCATAAACATACACCTCCTGAAGACAATACTTGACCCATAGGGGTATAAATCACCCAAGAAGCAGAGGCTAAGTGTTGAGTGTGGTAGCTAGCACCATCAATGAATCCTATGTAAAAAAATTAAGACTCTTTCGACATCTTCCATAATAAATTAAAGCTAATCAACAAACCCGATCACCATAAGAAAACCTAACTATGCAAAAAACTGTACAATAATATACAATAATCAGCCCTGGCTGAATATCATGCATAGTATTGTTTAAGATAGATCCCATTTCTAGGCTCCGCTAAGGATGTCCCTTCATAATCTTCCAGCTCATAGGCACCCCTCTCTAACACACGTTTGACCATGTAAGGACCATGCCACATGGGATTAAACTTCTCTTCCCCCAAGGGTTCTTTAGCTTGATCCCATAAAAGGACCAAATCTCTTTCACTAAACCTTCTTGGATGGACAGGCTTATCATACTGGACCTTAATGTGATGCTTATTCACCTTTATAGCAACTAAAGCATCTTGGCACTGCTCATCAAGTTGCTCTAAGTGGACCAAATGTTTCTTCAATGCAAAAGTGTCTGGTAAAAGCTCTATAGCTAATTTCAATGAAGGGATTTCACATTCAACCGGCAAGATAGAATCCACTCCATGTATGAGCTGATATGGAGAAAAACTGGTGGTAGTCTTAACCACAGTCCTATATCCCCACAAAGCAGGATATAACATGATATGCCAATTCGTTTTGCTTTGTGTGATGGTTCGTTGGAGAATAGACTTAAGTGATTTGTTTACTACTTCAAACTGTCCATTCACCTGAGGGTAATAAGAAGAGGAGTGCTCCTTCTTATACCCTAGCTTTGGGGCCAACTCTTCTATCATTCGATTCTGAAAGTTCCTACCATGGTTATTGACAAGCACTTTCAGAATACCGAACTGAGTAATAATTTGGTTGAATATGAAATGCGCGGCCATCTCACCATCAGATTTAATCTTGGGCATATCCTCAGCCCATTTCATGAAATAATCAATGGCCACTATAATATGATGATGCCCCCCAGCTGAAGCTAGGTTGCAATCCATGAAGTCAAGCCCCCACTTGGTGAAGGGACTGGCCGTGATAATTGGAATAATGGTAATCCAAAAATTAATGATTTCTTCGATTTTGCTCAAACAAATTCAAGATCAAATTCTTGTAAAATAACAATCCATTTATTATACTTTCCCCCGATCATCCTTCTAGTGAGGATGAACTGAAATGGATTGACATGAGCTACCACCAAGTTCTAGTGAAGGAGAATGTAGTGTCTCAATCTCTGAAATGCATGAATGATAGCTAAGACAAGCTTCTCCACATGGGAATAATGGATTTCCGCATCTATAAGGTTCTGGCTCAAATAGTATATGACATGGTTATGGAGCTCCTAATCCTCCTGAACCAAAACCATACCAACCGTCTCCATGGACGCGGCCACATAAATAAAAAAATTCATGGCTATAGTCGGGTGGACTAAGCATGGGGGCTGATGCTAAGGCTCTCTTAAGAGCATCAAAGGACTCCTGGGCTCGCTCATCCTAGCAAAAGGTAGTGTCCTTCTTCAAAAGACACATAAATCCTTTAGTCAAATTGGAAAAGTTAACCACCAATCTCCGTAACAATTTTTCCATGCCTTGCAAACATTGAAGATGTCTAATATTTATCTAGGGAGACAATTGAAGTATTGCCTCAACCTTTAAGGGATCGAATCTTATACCCTCCTTGGAAACAATAAATCCTATCAAGCGATTTGGTGTTGTAATCTCACAGATCACATAAGGTTACCAATAATACATACTAAAACATAACTATAAATCAGATAGAAGAGACACGAACAGATAGGAAAATAGATTACATTAATGTAATGAGTTCATACAAGGCAGAGAACTGAACTGAGTTCTTGCTTGGCTCAACAGCCTAATATATACAAGTTACAAACAGTTACCAAATAACTACCTATCGGTTCGGTGAACCGACACAACTGTTAGTTATCCGACTAATCTTTCTAGTTAGTCGACCGAACGACTTAGTTGGCTGATCGACTAAGTCGGCCCATCGACTTAATCGGTTGATCGAATAAGTCGGTCTTCATTCAATTCGACTTCGTCGACTTGCTCCTTCTACATCTCCCCCACGAACAAAACGTTTCTTCGTCCCAAAGAAACAGGGGGGTACAAAATTTGAAACTCTGTCGAATCAATCATACTTGCTCATGATGTGGACTGTGCAGCCAGATGGTTGGTCTCCTTTGGAAGCAGACTTCGACGATAGCTAGAGCTGTGATAGCAAGATGATGCTGAAAGTCGGTCCAACTCTGCAATGCCTTCTGGATATCAATTGTTAAGGTGGTGAGACTTGAAAGGATCGACATCTTTTCGGACATGGGAATTTCTGCAATATTCTCCATGTTGGGACCCAACAATTGGTTTTGCTCTTCGGTAGCATTGATGAGTCGTTTCATCTGTGGGAAGATGATGTCGACTTTCTCTAAGTTGGGAAGGGCCTGTTGAACCCACCGATGTGCCTCTTGTTCTAGCTTCTGCAGTTTGTTGGTCTCCATCACAATCTGTTCGTCAATGGTCTGCCTCAGTTCTGCCTCTGTCGACTTCCGGCCCTCCAAAACCTGAATGCCCTGTCGCATCTACCTTGTCTGCTGATAGACCTTCCCATAGTGAGTAGGCCAGTCTCGTAATAATTCCTCAGTGACAACTGATTCTTCCATATGATCCTGTAGAACCTTGTATTCCTCCAAGAATGTAGTGTGCTGGGCCAGGAGCAGTCGAACAGTCTCCTCCTTTTGCTCTTCCTCAGTATCTTGCATTCGGGTCTGGACAGTCGATACCATCATCTCGAAGAGCTGATATGCTCTTTCCAGTGGTCAATCTGTGTCGACTTCGATAGGTCCTGGTATCACGGTCTGTACTAGAGCTCTGCATCTGCCGAGAAACTCGACTTCTTCTGCATTTTTGGCTACCAGCTCTTTATTTTTTTGATCTGTCCTTTTCTTTGACTCTTTGGCCACAGTTTTAAGGAGTTGGCCGACCTCTGTGTCATCCAAGGAACTTGCATCCCTTAGGATAATTCGGAGACCGAATGTTCTATGATGCTCTTTTGTTTTCTTCTGTTTGTTTGTCTGTTGCTCTTGGGTATCTGCAGCAGTTGAGGTTGGGTCTGTGGTTGGTGGAATGGAGGTCGATGGGTTTTCTGGTTGGTTAGGTGGTATAGAAGTCGGGGGTGTTTCTTTTTGAGGAGGTGGTATGGAGGTCGGGGGTTTTTCTATTTGAGGAGGTGGTATGACCACTTCCGGTTGTGAAAATAATGGTGGCTGTGATGGGTTTGGCTGTAATTCTTGTGGTGGGTATTTTGACAGTGGTGGTGGTGGTGAAGGAGGTTGTGATGATGGTGGTGTTGGGGACGGAGTGGGGGTATGGACCGGGGTCGAAGGGTTGACTGGAGTGTGTTGTGAACTTTGGTCGAAAGAGATACCTGCTTCCGAAGGTATAGTGGGTAGGTCGTCCTAGGCGTCGGTGTTGATTGGCTCTGTGACAGACTTTGATGTTCCTATTACATCACCTTGTTGGTCTTGAGTGAATGTCGTTGTAACAGTTGCATAGGGATTTTTGCTTGCATAGAGAGGAGCTTGTGTTTGTATTTTCTGGGCCGACTTAAACAGGGCAGGAAGTGTCATGAAGAAAGCTTTAAGCTCAGCATCCTAGTCGACCCTGGCTCTGAGTGCCTCTGGGATGGCGCATTGATATTCATCATGGGGACTATCTTCCTGTTGTACTTGTGCTTGCTCCTCGACTATGGTTGTCGGGGATGGGGGGGGAGGGTTCGACACAAGGTCGACCACATTTTCAGGTGTCGGGGCCATTTTCGCTTTCTTTGGCCGACCCTTCGAAGCTCCTGCGTCCAGATACCATTGAAACTGAATTTCAACTGATACTTTATTTGCACGGGCATCCTCGACAATGTCGATGGCCGCGGCTGCTAGTTCCTCCTCATCGTCGGATGAGTCAGCCAGAATAAGCTTGCGTTTACCCCTACCTTGTTGTAGTTTTTGGGCCTTGATTTTTTTCCTGGCGACAACTATCTCCTTAGCCAGCTTCTTAATGATGCTTCTGGATAAAGCATATTTCGAGTCGTCTCCTTCGACTTCACCTGTCGGTACTTGAGTGGGGTCGACGGTTGCTGGAGCCAGAGGAGTTGTCTGTTGCTCTGGTCGTTTTGTTGGTTGTTGTTGTTGTTCAGTCAGCTAGGGGTCGACTACCTTTGCAGTCATAGGTTTGACAGTGATGTGTACCCGACTAGTGGGCACGGCCGGGGTATCCTCCAACACAAATGTGCTGATGTATAAGTTGAGCTCGTAGTCTTCTTCTTTTTCCTGGTCGGTGAGTGGCTCTATGATGGAGAAGTCGACCTGTTTGGATGCCTCTGGAATTGGTATCTTTGTCTGCGCTTGTTGGGTCAACTCTCGAAAAATCTAGTCGACCATTGGATAGTAGTCGAGGTCCTAGGCTTTGGGGTCCTGACCTCGCATGTACCATACTAATGTATGATCAATTTCTAACTGTATATGAGATTCAGTAGGGATATTTCATCGGATGTTCTGGGGCACCCTCCACCTCGTCGTGCGAACCTTCAACTGCTAGAACCAGTTTTCCAAGAAGAATTTCCCCTGTGCCAGCTCATGCAGGGTTCCTTTTTGTGAAAAGGGTTTAAAGTGGTGCATTTGGAACTTGGTCGGCTCCCGGAAGACTGGACTACCTTCCGGACAAATATGGTACATGAAAATCCAGAGAATGAGAGAGGGGAACTTGATCATACCTCCCGTCTCTTGGCATCTTTCGCAGATGGTTTTGACCATGTCGGCAACATAGTCTCCCCATCAGTAGATCTGACTGTCGGTTTCAATAGTGTCGACGGCCTCCAGCATCTCCAGTTTAAGGTCACTTCCCCGACCGGAAAATGTAAGGGTGATTGCTATGATTTTAGCCATGATTTGGGGCATTCGTGTCGTAATCTGTCCGATCATCAATCCTTTGGAGTTCTTTCCCGATGGTGAGCCCGTGAGTTCTTGGACTAACCCATCTTTGATCCCAATAGGTACAGGGCTGCCTTGGTTGGACAGACCCGTAAGCTTGGAGATAACATCCCCGGTGATGTCAATTAGCTGGTCGAAGTAGAATCGGCCATTGTGGTAACGACTGATAATGAATTTAACAGCTGCTTCTTTCATCCCACCGAAGCTTGCCATCAGTGGTGCGTTAGGGTAGTTGAAGATGGAGCTCTTCCAAATTTTCTCAGCTGCCTGGGTCATTCTGTTGTCGACATAGGCCCACTCTTGGATCTCTGTCCAGAGTTTCTGGAATGGGCCCTCCTGTACCTTTGCATTTTTTATGTTCTTTAAGCAGCTGATAAAGGGGGTGTCCTCCATTTTCAGCTCCTTTTCCTTGGTCGTGACTCTGGTTAGTTTGGGTGCCATTGCGTCGGACTGGTCAGGGTTTTGATAGGGTTCTTGGTGGTCGGCTGAGAATTCAGGTGCTCTGTGGGTAAATGGTGTGGTGAATGAACCTTCGACTGTCCATTATTTATAGGGGTGGGTGTGGTTGAGTGTCGAAATGGGTGTAGTAATGGCGGAATTGATAGTCCAACTGCAATACTTGAGTGCGACTTAATGGAGGATCTGTTTCAGCGCTCGAGGCCATCAATGCGTGATGGGACTTGTGAAGTCGATAGTCGGTGTCGTTGGCGAAAGTGGTCGGCCTGACTGGTCGATGGTGGGGATGTCGGTTGTCGAAGTAGTGAGTTGCTGTCATGGCTGGATGTATTATTTTGTTTTTTTGAATTTTTCTATCTTTTTATGAGTTTTGATTGACGGTTAAGGTCGTTTTTTTTTTTTTGTGAAGTCGATAGTCGGTGTCATTGGCGAAAGTGATCGGTTTGAATGGTCGATGGTGGGGATGTCGGTTGTCGAAGTAGTGAGTTGTTGTCATGGATGGATGTATTATTTTGTTTTTTTGAATTTTTCTATCTTTTTTATGAGTTTTTATTGACAATTAAGGTCATTTTTTTTTTCCCAGTTTCTGTAACGTTTGAGTCGGGCTCCATTAACGAGCTTCCAAAATACTAGGCCCTGTAATGTCTTCAGTCAGACTGAACCGTTGGGATATATTTCTTCGACAATGTAAGGTCCCATCCATTCTGTGTGTAATTTCTTGGGTTTCCCTTTGACTCGACTATTATAAAGTAAAGTAAGGTCACCAACCGAGAGGTTTTTGTTTTTGATGTTACGGTCGTGCTAGGCTTTCTATTGTTGTTTGTGAATTTCCTGATGCTGGATAGCCATGATTCTATGTTCTTCTAGCTTACTGAGTTGAAATAGTTGTTCCTTTATTTCCTGTTCGACATCGACATGTAGTATCTGTGCAATAATAGGTGTCTACTGTCGAAAACGTAGGGGGACGACTGCTTCTTGCCCATAGACTAGTCGGAAGGGGGTTTTATCAATCGACCGCTTATATGCTGGCCTATATGCCCAGAGGACCACAGGGATTTTCTCATCCCAGTCGTCTTTGTCAGTACTGCATATTTTGGTTAACCCTTTTGTTAGTGTTTTGTTAAAAGCTTCAATCGCGTCGTTCGACTGAGGATGATATGCAGTGCTTCATCGGTGGTCGATGTGAAACTGGTCGGTCAAATTTTTGATGGTTTTGTTGATGAAGTGTGACCCTTGGTCGCTAATCAATGTGAGTGGGCATCCAAATCTAGTGATAATGTTTTTGTAGATGAATTTAGCAGCTACCTCACTTGAGCATGTATCGACAGGTTCAACTTCTTCCCATTTGGTGACATATTCCACTGCTGTGATAATATATCTTGCACCTGATCATTTGGCTGGGATAGGAAAAGGTCTTATGAAGTCTATAGTCCAAAGTTTGAATGTGAGACTAGGGTTTACAGATATCAAGGGCATTTTTGTGCTCGGTAGAGGTCGACCAAGTCGTTGACATCTATCTCATCAACTAACAAAGTTTTTGCAATCTTTGTGGATTGTCGGCCACCATAAGCCCAACTGTTGGATTTTTCTTGTAGTTGTATCCGCTTGAAAATGTCCTCCTGCAAGTCCATAGTGTGCTTCATGCATGATTGGTTCTCTCTCATGGTCAAGTACACAACGTCTGAGAATGTCGTCTAACCCCATTTTGTACAAAAATCCATTAATGAGGCTGTAAGGTGCATCCTTCATAGCTAAGATTTGTTTCTTCTTGGTGTTCAGACCTTCGGGTGCCTGAACTGTCTCTAAGAACTGAGCTATTTCTTCTAGTTCTTCGGGTACTGCTTCTACACAAAATAGATGTGCATCTGGCAAGTCGTCGTCGATTCTGGTCGGTTCCTCCCCTGTGTCTATACGTGATAGGTGGTCGGGCCAGACATTTACCTTTCCTGGTCAGACCACCACTTCAAACTCAAATTCTTGAAAAAGAAGTAACCATCAAAAAATTCTTCCATGATGAAGGGGTCTATTAACAAGGTACTTCAAAGCTTGATGGTCGGTATAAAATATTAAAGGGTTGGCCAATAGGTAATGTCAATACTTTTGGAGGGCAAAGACCATACCTAAGGCTTCTCGTTCAGTGGTCGAGTAGTTCCTTTCAGCTTTATTTAATTTTTGACTGCTGTAGACTATAGGTTAATCCATCCCATCATCCCCTGGTTGAGTAAGGATGGCTCCAATTGCGATGCCTGATGCATCAATATGCACATGAAATTTGGTCGACCAGTTTGGAAATTTAAGTATGGGAGCTTCGACCAGTTTTCTTTTCAATTTGTCGAAGGATATTTGTCATTCTTCTGTCCATGTAAACTCCTGATCTTCTTTTAGCAATTCTTCTAGAGGGTAAGTCATATCTGAATAGTGTCTGATGAATTTCCTATAGTATCCGGTATGGCCCAATAACACCCGGACCTGTTTAGGGTTTATTGGGGGTTTTAGGTCAAGGATGATTTTTATTTTGGAAAAGTCGACCTTTATACCGTCTTTGCAAACAATATGCCCTAAGAGTATGCCTATGGGAGTCATAAAAATACATTTCTTAATATTTAGGGAGAGTTGTATCTGTCGACATCGCTCTAGCATAAGTCGGAGCCATGTGCAGTGATCCTTTAGGGTGGAATATATAGTCCAGTCATCAAAGTATACTGCCATGGTCTTGTAGATATACTCTTGGAATGTTTTGACAACAATTCGAGAGAATACTGCAGGTGCATTCTTCAACCCAAAAGGCATAAATCTGTAGGAAAAGGACCCAAATTCACATACAAATGTTGTTTTCTTTTGATCCTCTTTTGCTATGGGTACTTGATTATATCCTGAAAATCCATCTGTAAATGAATAACATTCATGGCCTGCAACTTCATTCAGGATTTCATCAGCATAGGGGGTGGGGAATGGATCTGTGAGGGTGACTTTGTTGAGATCCCTAAAGTCGACACAAATTCTTAACCTGGTCGGGTCATGTTGCTTGTGCTGTACGACCATGGGACTTGCCCATTCCGACTGGTCGATAGGGTAAATGATCCCTGTAGCTAACATGCTGTCTATTTCCTTCTTAACTATCTCCTTATACTTATGAGCTAGTTTGTACGGTCTTTTCTTGACAGGTCGGACATCAGGTTTAGTATCTATTTTCATTTCTCCCATTTCTTGTACTAACCCTTTTAAGTCTTTGTAGTCCCTTGCAAAGACATCTTGGAATTATCTAAGTAAGTTTATGATTTCTGTGGTTTGGTGTTCGTTCCAGTAGTCACCAATCTTAGATATTTTTGGACGGTCGTCGTTTGAAATGTCGACCTCCTTAATTTTCACTTTGGCATCCAGCCACTCTGGTGCTTTAGCTTCATTTATCGGCCGACTTCCTTCTTTGAACTGTGAGAATGTAGCCGGAAAGTCGGCTGCAGTCATTCTGTCAAGGTCTGGTTTTTTGGTGGTCTCGACTTTCAGGATTGAGCAAATGGGTTTTGTTGTTTCAATGTGGTCGGTCTTCCATCTAAATCTCTTACCTTCTGTGTGTTCATTTTCTAAGTGTAGGCGTGTCGACTGTTATTTTGATTCATCTTGGATCTTGTTACATTCCTTGATTTGTCGATGGTCTTGGACAGGTTTTTTTTCTGTCGGTTGAAGGAACTGTTTGATTTGGTGTGCTATCCCAGCCAATTTTTCGTTTTGAGGTATGAACTGGAAGTCCTTAATAAAATTTTATTTAAGTTCATGCCAAGAGAAGGTTTCTCCTCTAGCTTCCTCCATCTTATACTATTTATTAGGCAAGTCGGCTAGGGTTGAAGGGAACAAATGTGGCCAGGCTCGCTCATCTTTGTATCCAAGCCGTCTCCACTCCTTTTCACAAAGCTTGATGTGTTCTTCTGGGTCTTGGCCTTGGACAAAGATAGGGATTTGAGCCTCCTGAGTTAACTTTTTCCCACCAAATCGTTCGACAAAGAAAGTTGAAGCAGTTGTCCAAGTCTGCAATTTTGTCTGATGGGTGTCCCACCATCTAGTTGCTTTACCTGTAAATGTTTCCACTAAGCTTTGAAGTCTGCCATGTTCTCCAATATTTTTAGAGACTTGTTCAAGATGCGTGATTGGGGATTCTCTCTACTTATATCTGGGCAGTTGAGTAGTATGTAAACTAGTTGGCTGTAAGGTAGGTCGTTCCCTGAATTTCTTTTCAAATACTTTAGGGATAATTGATACAATGAAGCACTATCGGGTGGGTTTTTTCTGTACTTTTTGTATAGTCCAGCACCCTCTTGCTTGTGTTTCATAATTTTCCATTTCCCAATCATATAATTCAGCATCTGAATTATAACCAATTGAGTCTTGGTTACCTAAGTGAAGCTCCCCATAGATGTTTGGCTCTGTATAGTCCGTATTGTTATGGATCTGGTAAAGCTGTCTGACATCGACTTCCTCATCAATCGGTTCTATCCAAGGTGCTCCTTGGGAAGGATTAATGGGTACAATGACTTTTTGACCATTTCCTTTTAACTTAATTCGTTCTTTATCTAAGGATATGGAGGATTTCATCTTTCGTCCCCAAGGTCGACCAACTAACATGGGAAAGGAGCTAGATCCCTCTTTTGGGTCGATAATTTCGAAATCAACCTTAGTCGAGATTCCTTTGATGGTTGTGTCAACATCTTTCCAAACCCCAATGGGTTCAATGAGGCCTTGGTCGGTGATTTTTAGGTAAATGCCTGACTCATAGAGTCGAGGTCGGCCCATCTTTTCCCATGTATCCCTGGTCATGATATTTACCTGAGACCCGAAATCGAGCACCACTTGTCAGACGTGATAACCTTCGATTTCCAGGTCGACATCATTTTTGTCTTTTTGATTCAGGCTGCAAATGTTCTTAGTTTGTTTTCCCAAGTTAGTGCTTTTTACTTCGTGTAATAAATCAATGAACTGGGCTACGGATTTGTCTGTTTGGATAAGGTGAGTTAATTATTGTGTCGTGCTGAGTCGACTGGTAATAATTTCTTCTTGCTATGCAATGTCTTGAAATATGTGGGTGGCTTCTTGATAGGTTTGTTTTTCCTTCAGAGGATCCGGATAACCATTTGTGTTTATAATTTTACTAATTTGAGGGTTATCAGGCCCTGTTTTTGTGCCTTGGCGAGTGACAATATGCATATTTTTAGTAGTTAATACATCGTGCTTTTGTACACAAGACAAGACATTAACATTTTTCTTATTATGGATTTTTTCTAACATGGTAGGACAATCCTCCAGAGAGTGATCGCCTACCCCACAATGCGTACATAATTTAAGGTCAGTTCTGTCCTTGTACGGATAGTCTACGCATTGGTGCCCTTCTTTATAGTAGATGAAGCACTGGGTAGATCGACGCGGTCGTATGTCGCGATTCCCGATGAATCGACCTCTTCCTCCAAACCCTTGTCGTCGATTGTCGTACCAGTGATCATATCGTCGGCCTTTGTATCGTTGCCCGTTCTGGTCATTGGTATTATTTTTCTCATTGCTTTGCACCACTGCATTCGTCTGGTAGACCGCCTTATAGTTCTGTCTGTTTTTCAGGTTTAATTGATAGTCAGCCGTATTGTGACTTTTTGTCTCACAGATGGTGCACTAGGAAGATTTGGCATTCTTCATGTTAAATGGGCATTCTTTCGTAGAATGATCTCCGTGCTCCTGGAAAATGTCGCAAAATACTTTAGTTTGCACAAAACGGACGTCTTGTCGGCCGTATTCGTGTCGACAATTATCATTCGAGTGTCCGAATGTCGAACATTTAGTACACCAGATTTCTTGATTCTTGAGGGTCAGTTCTTTCAAGGACTTTTGCACATTTTTGAGCTATTCCTCTAACCTGTGGTCGGTTGGATAGGCAGGTATATCTTCGTCCATTTCCACCTGCAAAGATTTGGTCAGCGCATCTTCATATGTCTTGAACATTTCTAGACTAATGTGTCGGTGTACTTTTTGTGATAATCCTGCAAGGAACCATTGAATTAGTAATTGCTCATCAATAACATAATCTAATTGGATTAATAGGTCCTTCTAGTGTTTGTCGTAGTCGCGGACTGTCTCCCCTAGATTTTGCTGTGTTGTCTTGAGCTTTTTGGCGGCCAGGTGCTTAGTGTCTGGGGTCTTGAAAAAGGATAAGAACTGTGCTTTAATCTCAACTTTCGTTGCTCTGGGTTTCCTTTCTGAAAAGGTCATGTACCAGGTCAGGGCCATTTTTCGTAAGGCTCCTGCGAACTGAGCCATCTGTCGGTCTTCATCCTTCACCTGGTTTGCATCCTAGATCGACTCACAGATGAACCAATGTCATCTGGGATCTGCATCCCCCTCATAGAGAGGAATGTGATCTATTCCGTGACCCATGTCTGAGTCACTTTCACTGCTCTTAGAAGTTGGCGGGGTCGGAGGCGTGGGTGGTGGTGAAAGTGGTGGGATTGTTGATGTAGTCGTTCCCATGGAATTTTGGTCGACGGAACTGGTACCTCCATTGGTGGTCGATTCGTCTTCGACGTATAGTGGGTTGTTGTGTATTTCTACTGTCGATGGTCCACTGAAACTTTGTGTGCACAGGTCTATGTGTTCAATTCCTTCAAAATTTGTACTTAGCGGTGGGGGTGCTCCTTCCTGTGTCGGTAAGAGTAAGTGGATACTTCGGAGGGAGGGTGCCGCTTGAATCGTCACCCAGTTCCCTTCGAACAGTCAGCATATGACAAGATTTCGTCCGATGTACGTATCGTCGCCTAGTCGACTCCAGATACTATAGTCACCAGCTCTTAGTCTTAGATCTTCTTCAATAATAGTCTAGATTCTGGTATGTGGATTTGTCGGGGAAAGGGTTATTCCTTCATTGGGAGTTCTTAATTGGATAGCTTTTGGCTGCTCTATCCACACTTCTTCCTCCGTAGGGGACACAACTTGCTCTATGCCCTCTTCCTATCGGTCATGACCCGACACTGGCAGATTCTCTTCTCGGTCGTTCTCCCTAGGGTTTTGTTCTCTGCGCAACCCTGCGGCTCTTTCGCGTCTTTCTTCCCTTCTCTGCTATCTATCGTCCCTTTCTTGTTTCTTAATGTCTGACATACCTTCATACAATACTATTTTCTCCAAGTCTTCTACAGTCAACTTTTCATTACTGGTGACGTCTATCCTCTTTAGGTCGACTAGGATCCACTATAATCTACCTCCGACACAAGACCAGCTACCCCCTACCCAACGCTTTTAGAAAGCCCAGATAGTTTGAGTTACTTGCTTAGGAAGTATTCCCACTCCCTTTCTGCAATAAATTTTTCCCACTTCCTCTGCTTTTCCGCCCAGTTGGTGTTTGGGGGCTGTTCGCACAGTGGTGGTATAGGTTCAACGATGTGGCCTGCTCCGTTCTCTATCAAGAATTTGAACAGCAAGGTCGGCAGGGAGCACAAGAATTGTTCGGTGAAATCTATGTAGAATTTTGCTTTGACAGTTTCTACCGGCGTTCGGTCTTCGACTGCTTTCTCCTCACAGAAGTTGTCGGCGATTTTCTCAAACTACTCCGACAGATTTGTTCGTCCCCCTCGGAACAGTTTATCTAGTAACTGTTGTTCTTTAGTCGCATCCGTTCTTCTCATCCAGAAGCTGCTTCAACAGTTGTGGCATAGACTCGACGAATTTTTCATGTGTCTCTGTGAAAAATATGGCTCTAGCTTCAGCGACTGTTAATCTGTTTCATCTTACGTAATTTTGCAAGTAGTTCGCAACTTTACGGTCCCACCAATCCTTGATCTCCTGCTCTGGTATCATATGTGAGCATATATCTTAGACATGTACTACCGGCAACGGAACCAATGTTGTAATCTCACAGATCACATAAGGTTACCAATAATACATACTAAAACATAACTATAAATCAGATACAAGACATAAGAACATATAGGAAAACAGATTATATTAATGTAATGAGTTCATACAAGGCAGAGAACTGAATTGAGTTCTTGCTTGGATCAACAGCCTAATATATACAAGTTACAAACAGTTACCAAATAACTACCTGTCGGTTCGATGAACCGACACAACT
>LPNX010810705.1:74959-95608 GCA_001517045.1 Pseudotsuga menziesii | reverse complement strand
TTTTCCTATCTGTTCTTATCTCTTGTATCTGATTTATAGTTATGTTTTAGTATGTATTATTGGTAACCTTATGTGATCTGTGAGATTACAACATTGGTTTCGTTTTCGGTAGTACATGTCTAAGATATATGCTCACATATGATACCAGAGCAGGAGATCAAGGACTGGTGGGACTGTAAAGTTGTGAACTACTTGCAAAATTACGCAAGACGAAACAGTTTAACAGTCGCTGAAGCTAGAGCCAGATTTTTCACAGAGACACATGAAAAATTCGTCGAGTCTGTGTCACAACTGTTGAAGCAGCTTCTGGATGAGAAGAACGGACGCGACTAAAGAACAGCAGTTACTAGATAAACTGTTCACATAAGGTTACCAATAATACATACTAAAGCATAACTATAAATCAGATACAAGAGACAAGAACTGATAGGAAAACAGATTATATTAATGTAATGAGTTCATACAAGGCAGAGAACTGAACTGAGTTCTTGCTTGGCTCAACAGCCTAATATATACAAGTTACAAACAGTTACCAAATAACTACCTGTCGGTTCGGTGAACTGACATGACTGTTAGTTAGCCAGCTAATCTTTCTAGTTAGTCGGCCGACCGACTTAGTCGGCTGATCAACTAATTCATCCCATCGACTTAGTCGGCTGATCGACTAAGTCGGTCTTCATTCAAGTCGACTTCATCGACTTGCTCCTTCTACACTTGGCTTCACATAAACGATGCACTTATGAGGATTTAACCTAACCTGGTAATGGTGGCACCTTTCGAAAACTAATATCAAATGGTAGGAATGACGCACTCTCAGCCGAGAATGAGCATCAAGGTCAGCCAAAAATACTTCAATAATCGATTTGAGATCATGAAAAATCAAGGTCATAGCCCGCTGAAATGTGGCTCTAGCGTTTTTAAGACCGAAAGGAATCTTCCGATATGAAAATGTACTCCAAGGACAAATAAATGCAGTTTTGTGTTGATCCTCAGGTTTAATTTGAATCTGATTATATCCAGAAAAGTCATCCATGAAGGAAAATGCCTTGCTTCCCGCACACTCATCCAAAATCTGATCAATAAATGGTGTGGGAAAATTATCCTTAGGACATGCCCGATTTAAATTGTGGAAATCAGTACATATACGGATCATTACCTGTTACTTATCAACTGGAACGGGGTTTGAAAACCACTCCATCAAGTGAATGGGATAGATAAAGCTGGCTTTCAACAACTTTTCTATCTCAACCTTAATCGCGGGTGCTTTTCTAGGATTCACCGCATGCAAACATTGTCGAGCAGGTTTGGCATTGGGATAAGTCTTAATTTCATGTTCAACAATGCGAGGGTTGATACCTAGCATTTCCTTGTATGACCAAGAAAATATATCACGAAACTCTTTGAACAACTTGGTATACTCTAGAATCTTAGCATGGGAAGATTTTTCCCCAATATAGACATTCTTAATCTTGCCAGGATCATGAGAGATATTGATAGGAATCGTGGGTGATATATTCGCCATGTTCCCATCATCCATCTAACCAAGAGAGCTTAATGGAACCACGGGACTACCAATATTCTCACTAAGAATCTCCCTAAACTCCTCACGCTCTAAGTAGTCAATATCAGGAAGAAAATAAGATCTATGATGTAACTCTTCCCAAGGTGGCTCAACTCTAGAGATAGCCTCAATAATAGCTTCATTTGAGGGAAAAATACTATCAAGGTAGTCATGTGCATGAGAGGACTCAACTTCCCATGCAGGAAGTACATACGGGTCCTCCTCCTCTTTCCATGAAGAGGAAGGACTAGGCTCTGCAACACAATCAAGATTTGCTTGATATGCAATCATAACTGCAGGCAACGACATGTCTATTTCGATAGGTCCATTCAAAGGACTCGGTGTAGGAAGTGTAGCAGGGATTTCTCCCTTGCTACAAGGTAGGAATGGCTACCTCCCATATATAGGATGGAAGGATAGGTTCTTGGATGGAAATGCATAAAAGAAAAGCAGAAATGAGGCTGAACAGTAATGAAAAATCAAATGGAGAACCCCTCTGCACACAATATTAGGGTTCCGTTCTAATAACCTGCAAAAACATATTAGAAAACCTGTAAAAAGAAAATGAAAACCTGTAAAGAATTAATGGATTAGATAAAAACAAATACACATGTATACCTTCTGTTTGGTGCAATGGGCCACCATGCCTTAGCTGGAAGAAGTGCCTCTTTCTCTCTCTAGGAAATGGAGCTATGGCTCAATGGGAGAATGAATGGATGAGAGGGGGATGTGGGTGGCTTGAGAGACAAAGGGTCTCAAGGCATCCACGGGCAGCATAATAGTATGCAAGGGAGAAGTGTTTTGAGAGTGATTCCCACCCCTCTATTTATAGCATTTTTAGGGTTTTAAGCCCTTAGTCATGGCTTTAACCCCTTTTTTGGGATTTTAGCCCCTTTTGCCCTAACTTTAGCTCCTTTTAGGGTTTTAGGCTCCTTTGAGGGGCTTTAGCCCCTTTTTTGAGGCTTTAGCCCCTAGGAGAGTTATTTAGGCTCCTTTTTGGGGGTTTTAAGCCCTTTTGCTCATTCTTAAGCCTTTTTGAGGCTGTGGGGGTCTACATGGGTGTCCTTGGGTGGTGTAGGCCATGTAGAGCTAAGTGAGGGATTTTTTGGGTTAACAGATTGCCCCCTAATGTGTGAACACAAGAGCTCATCATATGGCCGATAGAAATCATAGGATTTGTTGCGGAGAGGTGGTCTTCCAGGGCTGGGGCATGGTGGATTTTGGTTTTTGTATTAATATGGTTCCCATCAATGGTTGAGATACAAATAATGTGTGACATGTATATGGATGAGGCGGGCATCCCCATGATCGTGACAATGTCAAAAAAATAACGTGATCTATGCTCTAGAATACAAGAGCTGATCATATACAACTGATGATACATAGTGGTTGCCTCAATGTGAGGCTGAATACAATACTGATATGAAGAACTGCTACATTGGACCTGTGGCATTCTCATGGAATGCTATATCTTCATGACTGATAGCTTGCTGGATCTAGAATGGTACATAATTATATGGACTCACTGATGGAGAGTCGGAATCTTTGTGGTACAAGTATGCTGCATCAATCATAAATCTATATAGAAGAGCTGCAGGGGATTTTGAACACTATCTCCAATGCAACCCAAAAACCAAAAGGGACATAAACCTGTTTAGGTCCCTTGAATAGACTCATCAATGTGATAGAGTCAGGTGACATCCGGGGTCTTCAACCAAATACTGCATGGACCTATACCTTGTACGAATCTCAACGGTGCGATGATGTAGTTGGAGTCAAGCACGTGAGAAACAACCATCCCGAGAGGCACTAAGGACTCCTCTCAAGTGGTCCAAGGAACTCATCAATGAGGTTAATGAAACCAAGATATAGGGACCTCTTGGTCTATCCTCTAGAATATAGGTGCTTTCCTTGACAGAGAGAGACCTGCCCCTAGTCAAGGAAATGATGTTTCCTTGACCATAAGCACGAGGGAGATAACCAAAAAATGTGAGACAATCTGCAGACTGACCCACTAAATGGGGGGGGGGGAAGCGAAAGAATTGAATAGGGGCAAGGGGAGTGTACTAGACTCGAAATTCCTTTGTTCAGAGTATGACGGTAGGGTAGACCAGGCAGCGAATGAAACCGACTCATGGGAATGGGATCATAGCTGTAATACCGGGAATGTCACTGCAGATGGGAAATACTTGGGCGAGGTGGATACTTTTGATATTGATGGGATCCAAGGAAGACACATTACAAAGTACTCTGGACAAAGGAGACCCAAAGTGGGAATGCTGCCAAACCGTTTTCTATGGGGTGGTGTCTAGAGACACCATTGTGGTACGATCTCGTGGATTTTTGGTGAGCCTAAGAAAGTAAATGCTCGATGGTGCTTTCAATTTTAGAGAGTATGAAAGCATGAAGAAATCTAGAAAAGAGCTTAATGATAACCCATAGTGAGCTTTTTCGTAAAGTGCAGCCCCTTTGCCCGAGAAAGCATAAAAGTCTGTAGAGGGGAACGGTCTTGGCTTGAATACACCAAGGTGGTCCTTTTCATTTGATGGTCTACATGGTCCACAAAAGGAAGTAAACAAGATGGTGCAGACGCCCTTTCCTATCCTTTAACGAATGGAAAAGGAAGCAGTTGCGCTCGGCTATTTTTTCATTGTTTTTAGGAGTCAAAAAAGAGGTTAAATGAAACTCTAGTATGGTCAACTGACTGCGGTGGCACAGGCGGTGCCCCATGTCGAGACAATGGATAGTGGTCCGAAGGTCATACATGCAGTATGCATGAAGTAGATGGCTCTCAAACATACCAATACATGCACAGGATAGATCATGGTAGAGACACGCGAGTCAGTGCAGTAGAGGCATGGAAAAATCGAGGTGGCTATCAGATAGAGGTCAGGAGAGTTGTGTGTGAGTTGTGGTGGATGGAATTGACTACATGTGATGTGAGTGCAAGTCCAGGGGTATTTATATGCCAAATATATGCAAGAGAAATAAATTGTTTTCTGGAGAATGGTCTAGAGATCCACATAAGGTGCGGTGGACAAAGTAGACAACTATATGTTACAAAAGTAAAAATGATGTTCCTTAATGAGCGATGGCCCGAGAAATCGCATGATTGGTGGTAGGCAAGTGTGATGCAAGTACAGGTCTGAAGACACTTAAATCACCATGATGTGGCTCATAAATCGAGGTAAATTTAGGGAAGTGGTCTTGAAAATTACTTGTTAGACATGAGACGATGGTCTCATATAAAGATAGAGGATGAAAATTTGAGCCCGCAGGTGTGAGAGGTGTCTTGAACAGGCTCCGAGTGACTTTGAACTGGAAGCTAATGGTGCTACCCCTGACTTGTGGTGAAAAAATGTTGAAAAACAAAAAGGGAAAAACTACACTATGAGGGACTCATAGTGGTTATATCAGGCATAGACTCTCTTGAGGTGGAGACCGTTACACAGATTCTTCAAGAGTTGACCGTCTGAGTCAGCGAAGAGGTATGCCCCCTTGCTAAGACAAAGGTCATTGGCAAGGTGAGATGATAAAATCTGGTCTTTTATGGGAAGAACCGATTCCACACTATGGTTTAAAGGGAATGGGGTAAAACCGAAGTTGGTCTTACAGATCTCCCCGTCATCGTGTAAGTGGTGTCGGGGTAGATCAAGTGGATCTTCCACAGCCGATGAGATAGAAGGGTGACTGGTTCTAGCGATCATGTAAATGGTATTGGTTGTGGTTTTTGTGGCCTTTCCACCAGTCTTTGTTGGAGGAAGAGGGGCAGGTTTGGAGACGGGAGGAATCTTTGATAAACGTGGAGGTAGGTGCAACATAATATCAATTGGATGGACATGATTCAACACATCCTGGGGCCTCAGAGGTAGGGTAGGTGGTTCAAGGTACCACATAGGATCTCCTAGTGTGAAATCCTATAGATTGATGGTTTCCAAGGAAAACTTACTCACGATATCGGATGGTAGGAAAAGAAAAAGGAAAAGGATCATGTCGAGTAGGAATGAACCCCACTGTTTCCCTAGTAATTGAGGTTGAGGTTTCAACTGAGGTTGCGGCTATGGTTGGGGAAACAATAGAAGAGACAAGTCTAATGGACCATTGGTGATGGTGGAGACAAGAGGGTCTATGGAACTAGACATCATGTAAATGGGCATGGTGTCTGAAGAATTAGGTGGGGGGTCAAATTCTTCGATCAGGGTGATCTCAAATTCAAGGGAATGTTGATGGAGGTCGGCTAAAGTGATTCAAAATTAGGGCAAATCTTGATAGTGGTGAGAATAGTGTCCATACAAACCATAAAGGGCACAAGCATGATTTGTTCTCAATGCCTTATTTCTTACTATTGGTGCGGTTGGAAGTTCAACCATGGGGAGGTTTTTGGTTGTATCCATGGCATCCAAATGTGCACGGATGATTGGGATCTTAGGAAAGTTATGAGTCGGATGGCCCTGTTCTTCACAGATGGCACAAGGTGGGATTTGTCATGGTTCTGCGGTATCTTTCGCATTCTTTCCCATAGCCCTTTTTGGGTGGGGCAATGTGGGTGTAGTGGTTGGTTTTGACGTGCCGGGTGGAGAATGGGACTTGACCGCAATGGGTTGTATGGGGGTTAAGACTACCTAGGGAATTGGTGGTTGAGCTGGTGGATCAAGATACCACATGGGAATTCCCAATGTAAAGTTGGGTAGGTTGAGTGTGGCCATTACCGGCTTGCTCATGACGCCAGGTGAGGGGAAGAGGAAGGGAATTGTATGGACTGAAGAGGAGCCCAAATAACTCCTTGATGGTTGTATGTGGGGATGAGGTTGTGGTTGCAGCTACCCATAATGCTACAGTTATGGATGATGTTGCGACTACTGTTGATGTTGCGGCCACTATTGATGTTGCAGCTATAGACGGTGTTGTGGTTGTGATTGGGGCTACAGCTATGGTTGTTGTTTGGGTGCAGCGGTGCTGGATGAGAGCATGCACAAGTCCACAGTCTCATTTTGTGTCAGTGGTGGTGACACTAAGGGAAAAGGAGCCATCATGGTGGTATTGGAAAACAACCCAGGGCCCACATTCAACAATGGGTTAGGCTGGTCTGTTGTCAACCATGGTGTTGATTGCAGGGACAACATTGGCGTGTGTGGTCATCCCTTGTGGCTTAATGGTGTTGATGGTAGGGATAACATTGGTGAGTGTCGTTAACCCTTGCAAATTGTGATAAGTGAGTTGATCAACTGCCACAATATTCCCTTCGTGGGGGAACATCATGAGACAGAAGATAGTTGATGCGATAGCTCTCATGGCGTACATATAAATTGTTTCAAGGAGAAGGTTATAGTGCAATTAAGCATTGACAACCTCTATGTCAATCAGAACTGTCTTCCTGGATAATGTGATGGGGACATGGGGGAGGATTCCTTGGGCTTTAGTTGGATGGCCATCATAAGCCCGCATAGTTGTGGAGGATGGTTGTAGGAATGGGGATCCAAGTTTCTGCCAAACTAGGGTAGACATAATGCATGTGGATTCCCCCTCATCCATTATGCATCGATGCACAACCAAATTCCAGATAGACACTAGGATTTGAAAGGAGATGGTTGATGGCATGCGCGGTTCTCCATTCTCCATGTTGAATGTGATCAACTTGGAGTCGGAGGGGTCTCCAGCACCAAGGGTGGCTAGTAAGGCTTTCTGCTGTGTTGGGCACGTTTTGAGTACCTCAAGAGCAGACATGGTAGTTGGTGTTTGGGCCAAATCATCCACAATGTTGTAGCTGATAGCGACTCTAGCCATGGTGTTATTGGAAACCCGACGTATGGGGGGTCATGGGAAAGGGGGTAACTGAAGAGGTACATTGATCGATTTGGAGGTAGATGTTGCTGATGTGTTAGCGAGTTCGGCATTGGTTTTGTACTGATTCTGTCTAGTTTATAGGTTGACTTCCTCAGTTGTCATGGATAGCAGGTCATGGACACCTGTTTCGACCATGGGAGGTGCCCCTGGAGCGCTGGGATGGGGTTGGGGAGGGGGTGTGGTTGCCACCAATCCTTGGACTGGTAATGGGTTCCGAGGCACCATAGGAGGAGGTCCGTGTGGTGCCGAGTTGGGTTGTGCTTGGTCTGCTATGTTGGTGTCATATTGAACCTCATTCTGTATGGCCTGCTTCGTGCAACCCATGAAGGGACACTCGAATGTGTAGTTCCTGTAGACCTCAAAGAGTGTGCATGGTTGGTTTGTATGCAACGAAGCATTGCATCTTAGTGCATTTGTTCATGGATGAATTTTGGCGGGTCAGTTTGCCATGACATTGCTGGGAGGATTTGGTTGTTAACCACCTCCCTATGGTTGATTATTGCCTTAGTTCCAAGGTCAGTTATTCTTGGCCTACCCTTGTTGATTATTAGGGGTTGGCTAGTTGGGACGGTTTTGTTGTGCAAACACTTGTCCCAATGGAGAAGGTGGAGCACGATAGGGGGCTTGAACTACTTGCACTGGTGATGCATAGTAAATTTGGGTGGGTGGGGGTGCCACAAATGTGGGCATTTTCCTTACATACTGTTGTTTTTTCCAAGCCAAGGCCTGATCCAGCTACAGTGGCACAGGTTGTGCGTAAGACATTGTGGCTCCAGACTGGGACATCATTCTTGCATAGTCTGGAGTTTGGTTTTGGTAGGAAACACTCCCAGTGTTTCCTGGTTGTGGTGGTACTTCAGGTGGTGTTGGATGATGCTATGGTTGGTGAGAGACCAAGCCTATGATGCCATCTGCAACATGGGATGCCCCCAGTGCATCCCGATGGGAAGTGCCCACATGGGGAGAATCTAGAATGACGGTGTAAAGGTATCCAAACTATGCATAGATCAGGTCAAACTATTGGGATTTTAGTATGGAATTCTCTTCGGATTGGGGACGTTCGGATGCGATGTCCTTTGCTATGGGTGGGAGCAAGGTTTTGAGGAACCAATCCAAGAAGATCCTATTGTCAAGTTGGATCTTACACAAACAACGACGTTGCTATCACTCATGGATGTGATCAGTTATATGGGTCACATTGTTTTGATGGCAAGATAACAAGATATCCACCCCTTCATCATATCTGACGAGGAGTTGGAAATACTGCAGGAACATGAAAGCTAGGGAGTTGAAATCTAGGTACTTGGCTTGTGGTAGCTCAATGTACCATTTGGCTACAACACCTATGAGGGTGCATTGGAACAGTCTTAGCCTGATCGAATCATCTACAATGTTGTTTGATGAGCACCATAGATGAAATGTCATGATGTGGTTTTGGGGACACTCCCCTTCCTTCCCTTCAAACTTGAGAATGTCTGAGGGAAATTTGGTTGGCATGGGAGGCCAAAATTTTTGATGGTGGATGGGGTCATTTGTCAATTGAGCCAAATCAGGAAAGTTAAGATGAACCATGAAAGGCAGGTTTGGCCCCAGTTTGATGTGAGATGGGGCAAGTATGGTGGTGGGGTTTGCAGGTGCATAATGTACCTGCATAGCTGGGGGTACTGCTGGTGCCATTGTAGATGGGCTAGTGCCCCCAAGTGTGGGTGGAAGGGCCACTGCCCCCATGTACGATAGGAGGAGCAGTGTAGGTGGAAGGTCCACTGCCCCCATGTATGACAGGAGGGGTAGTGTATGTGGAAGGTCCACTGTCCCCAAGTGTTGCAGGTAGGATAGTTTTAGTGGTTACGATGGGTGGTGGCAGCTGACTAATGTATTTTGCATGACCGCGTTGGGGCCACCTGCAGGGTTGTTGGTGACAATTTTTGGTGTGGACATGGGTCCACTAGCGATTGCTATGCCAACAAATGGATATGAGTTTGCACCATCCATGGGGCTTGATGGTGCTATGTGCAGGTCTGGTTCAAACTGATATGGGTCTGAATCTCAATTAGAGGTTGTGTGGCCTTCTGATGGTGTGAGAGGTCCTAGAGAATGGTCTCAACGGTGTCAGTTCAATGACCCGAATTGTGGTGGTTCGCCTCTTATGCGTGAGGAAGAGCGTGAGTGATCAATTGTGTTATATTTGTGTATCAAACTGGTGGAATTGATTTTTTGGACCCCGATTTCAATGGCTTCCTATTGGTTTTAGGTGGTCACTCAACCACCAAGACTTCCAGAAGACAACGCTTAGCTTTTTCCTCACAGGCGTTCTACTCAATCGATGGGGGTCGTTGCCCATTCTGCTTGGCAATTCCTCTCAGTGGCCAGCTACTTTGGGGTTCCCATGGTACTCCTCACAATGAGTTTTTGGGTAGATCCTAAGTACTTCCCACGGTTAAGGCAGTCAAGGACTTGTGTCCTCAAAGACTGCAGATTTTTGAACTTAGTGTAAATTTATAAATTTTAGTGGCTCTCTTAGCATCATGAACTGAGTTGGGTTGATTTAAGTGGTATGGTGTGTATGTATTTCTGTTTTTTTGTTATTTGGTGGCTGCAAATGGTTTATGAATATTCCACAGAGTTGAGTCATATTGTGGTTGAAAGCAGTAAATAAACAGAAATTTTGTAGATAGATACAATTTTTTACCCTGAATTGTGATAGCCTAAGTAGGTGACTACCTTACACCTATATTCTTCTTCAACCAGGAGAAGTTGTTGGGCTCTCAACACAATGGGACTAATCCCATCTATAGATCCACAGGTCACCTCCCAGATGCAAGGTTGGTCAACAGAGGATGCTTAGTGCTATGAGAAGCCCTCCTTCTCTACCCCCTCTACCTTCCAAGTCACCCATTTTTAATGGTTTCAAACAATATTGGGTGAAGATCCTATTACAATTGAGTTGTGCCCTTCGTCTTATCCCAGAATACCCCAAAGGGTGATGACTAGGTAGAGGAGGAAGGGAAAGCGAAGTTGTTGATTTTAGGTAAGTTTTAGTTAAGCTATATTCATTAAGCCATTAATTTTTTTTTAACTTACACTTTGTTCTGTACATGAAATTGTGATTTAAAAAAATAGAAACATAAATGAAACAATTGTGTTGGATAGAGGCAACTGAGCCGCACTGACAATCCTTAGTTATTAAAAACTAACTTCTGAGTGACAAATCACACATTTCAGGTCAAATGTGGCGAGAGGGTAGCTCAAATTTTGTAGACAGAAGTGGTCTGTCTTTGTGAAGGAAGTCGCATCTTTCAAGGGAAAAAGGATGACCTGGTCGCACTTGTGAGGCCTAAAGGAGTGACCTGGTCCCTTGTTTAGGCTCAATAAGTGTGACCTGCTTCGAATTGGGAGTTTTTTTTATCCTGAGTCAGATCTGGCCGATAGTAACCTGTACTGTGGCCAAATGGACTCGAATTTTCCTTATGGAGGCTACGGCAGTAACAAAAACTGTAAATAAACAATATTTAAACTAGATTTGACAAGAAATTTAACCTAGGGAAAAACTAAACTGAAACTTGAATTTTTTTAAAAAACAGACCCATGGATCCTGTGGGATCGACCTGGTATGGTCGCCAGTTCTGTAGCAGGAATTTCTCCCTTGCTACAGGGCATGAATGGCTACCTTCTGTCTATAGGATGGAAGAATAGGTTCCTGGATGGAAATGCAGAAAAGAAAAGCAGAAATGAGGATGAACAGTAATGAAAAATCAAATGGAGAACCCCTATGCACACAATTTTAGGGTTCCACTCCAATAACCTGCAAAAACATATTAGAAAACCTGTAAAAAGAAAATGAAAACCTGCAAACAAGCAATGGATTAGATAAAAGCAAATACACAAAACAAAATACACATTTACACCTTCTCTTTGGTGCAATGGGCCACCATGCCCTTGTTAGAATAATCAACCCATAGTTTACCACCTTAGACATTAATTTAATTATTTTTGTCTTATTTGCCTAGTTCATGTGTCCCACCTTATACAAGTTGTCATTTACCTATCCATAGTGGTCAAACTTTCCTTATTTGACTCATGTTGTGCTTGGGAAACCTTAAGGAATCAATTCTTCTTTATTCCTGGCCTCTTAGGTGCCCTTCTGCTTTTTCTGCTTTATTGCCTGCTTTTTCAGTGCTTTAAGGCAATTGGGAAAGTTTGACTAGGTGAGGTGAACTAGTTTTTTGTCCCCTACATCCTCCACTCTTTTCTCCTTGAAAAGCATGTATGATTTTTCATTCCATCACTCTTTAGCTTGCCTAAGTGTTTTTTCCAATTCATGAGCTCCATGACTGATTTGGAAACAGCTTTTTGCACCTATGGGGGATTTGCTTAATTTTGGTAAGCCTGCTTTTGACTAGATTCAAATTGCCTCCTCATGCATTCAAATCCCTTATGTAATTATTTAATACAGCAACCTATTATGTTACAGGGTTGTCTATTGTACACTGAGTTAATACAGCTTAGTGATTAGCTCCATATTCAATCTCTTTTGTGAGTGATTTTGCATGATCAATTGATAATTGTTGTGATTAAAATTAATCTATCACTGGGATTAATTTCCACATGGTATCAGAGCTATTGCAGATCGATTTCTCTCCTCCAAAATTGTTTTGCAGGTTCGACATCAGTGACTGGGATCCTTCTACTGACAGTCGGGACAAGATTTCTAAGCTATGGATCAATCTCAGAAGATCATCTTGACTCCCTTCAATTTCTTTGAATGGAAAGTAGATATGGAGATACTGTTGAGAGTGAAATGCCTCTACAGGGTGACTATGGCAATAGAAATGGATCCCAATGCAGCTACAGAGAAGATAAAATGGCACAACAGGAGGGATGAGGCCTATGGTCTCCTGTGTCTGAGTATTTCCAGAGACCTCCTTTTCCATCTTGATGGATTGACATCACCGAATGAAGTATGGGAGAATATTACTGATCTTTTTGGAAAGACAGATGAGATGAGGGGACATCAAATCGAAAATGAGTTGATTTCCCTGAGTCCCAATAGCTTTGAATCACTGCAACTCTATTCCTCCAAGTTCAAAGCACTTGTTTTGCAGCTGAAACAGTGTGGGATCGAAAAGAAGGATGATCAGCTGGTCTTGGCCATTCTCTCAAAGCTTGGCCCTGACTATTCAGTGTTTGTTTCGACCTTCTATGCCACAAAACTGACAGCTCGAACCTGGAAGATGCCTAGCCTTGCATATTTCATGGAATCTCTCACACAAGAACAACACAAGATGATGATGATGGGCACCATCAACCATCCAAAGACCAAGCTCTGGTTGCTGGAGATTCAAGGATGGATTCAAAAAGCAAAAAGAAAGCTAAAAATCCACTTGAGCAAAAGAGAGACAAGAACAAGTCTCCGGAGGAGCCACAAGGTTCCAAGAAGAATACCCAGAAGAAGAAAAACAAAGGAGAAATGAGCAAGTACGCATACTACAATAAGGGCAATCACACTGAAAGCTCTTGTATGAAAAAGCAAATAGACATGCTGACCCAACTTCTGGAGAAGAATGGCATCTCCCTTCCAGACAGCTCAAACAAGAGAGAAGGAGGATCAAGTTCAGATAACAGAGAGAGAGTTCATGCATTGGTTGCTGGCACATCAAGCTCACCTGGTTTCATCATTGATTCTGGAGCTTCAAGACACATGGTTTCGACCAAGGAGGCATTCTCCTCACTTGACATGTCGAAAGGACCACCTGTAGTACTGGGAGATGACTCTCTCACTGAAATTTTGGGCAAAGGGAGGATTGATCTTGATCATGGTTAGTTCAGTAATGTGTTGTATGTGCCTGGTATTGCCTCCAACCTCTTGTCAGTGTACCAGATGACTCACACTAGGCCTCCTAAGAAAGTCATATTCTCCCCTGATGAAGTTGAGATCACAGAGATCTCAAGTGGTAAAGTCATTGCAAAAGGAGTTGCAAATCATGCTTAAAAGGTATACATGTTCTCACACTTCCTACCCTACTCAAACCCCTCTGCTCTTCTGATTCATGCTAATGAGGCAAGCAAGCTTTGGCATGAAATATTTGGCCACCTAAATTACAAGTATCTTTCTGATCTTAGTGCAAAAGAGATGGTCATAGGGTTTCCCAAGATAAAATTTTCCAAAGGAGTCTGCCAAGGTTGTATCCTAGGAAAACACCCAGAGCATAAATTTGAGAGAGCTAGTCATGAGAGAACCTCTGCACCCCTCAAGCTGATCCACAGTTATGTTGATGTCCCATTCCCTCATATGTCCATGATTCAGGCCAAATATGCATTGACTTTCATAGATGACTTTTCCAGGTATTGCTGGGTTTACTTCCTGAAACACAAGTCTGAAGTTTTTGGCCTCTTCAAAGTCTTTAAGGCTTTGGTTGAAAACCAGTATGGGAGAAAACTCAAGGTCCTCAGATCTGAAAATGGTGGTGAGTATGTCAAGTATGAGTTTATTAATTATTGTGCAGATGCAGGTACTCAGATGCAGCATTCTATCCCTTACACACCACAACAGAATGGTGTTGCTGAGAGGAAGAACAGATCACTGAAGGAGATGGCAACATGCATGATGGAGGCCAAAACTTTGCCACCAAATTACTGGGCCGAAGCTATAAAATGTGCAGCCTATATCCAGAATAGGGTGTGTTGCCACCTTTTCACACACCTGGATCACGTGGCAGAAATCTTCAAGCCACTCGGTGTGTCCTTGGGGGCAAGTCTCGAGTCAAGGCTGTCACCTTGTTCTTGACTACTCTGTTTAGGCTCAACTCCTAACGAAGCCAAGGGGGGTAGACCCCATTAAGTTACTAAGGATGATTACTTAGTGTGGTGATGTTAAACTGAATCAGTTACTTAGGAGTTCGAATAATTTAACTATAGACAATTGAAGATGACAAGATACGACAATAACACATGAAAGCACAAAGCTGATAAACAATATATATATGAAGCAAAAATGACCAGTTCCTTAATAATGGAGTCAAATCAAAGAGATCAATGTGCTTGCATGTGCTTGGAGTGAATGTTTTGCGAGGCATCTTGGTATGTTTTAAGTTAAAATTGAAGTATGGATTGATTAAATTAGGCTAAAAGGGGGACTCCAGATATACCCGAGAGTACTTGGAGTATGTCCAAAACAAAACCTATACGGCTACCCGCAAGGAATATGTGGCATGAAATGGAGTCTCTGGGGCTATGTTCATAACGCACCCATTAGGGTGTGATAGAGATCGGCTCCCCGAGGTCACTTTTCAGTAGGTTCCCGCTTCTTTTGGGTATTTTGCCACCGTAAAGGTTCGATCGAGGTGTTGGATTTTCACCTGATGGTTTGTTAATTGGGGAGGGTGAGTCCTAATTATGCTAGTCACCCAAGTGCTTTTGATATAGCTTGACTAATCGAACGAACCGCAGCCAAGTGCAGAGCATACACACTGGAGTCTTGTAAATTTTAATAAGTTTTTAAGAGATGTGTTCTTGTTTAAAAGAAAAGCCTCCAAGAACCTCTTTCGATCCAAGTGGATCTCAATCGGGGAATCAAGGAGGGGTTAATTTTAAATCTGCTGATAAACAAATGATAGAAAAAATAAAACAACTATACAAATCTGGTTTTCTGATTAATCCTACCACGAATCTCTTTCCCCTTTCGAGTCACTCGAGAAATCGTGGGGTAAGTATTATGATTACTTTTGAAAGTAAGATATGGAATATGGAATTAACAACAAGATCAAATATACTACCCTTCAAATCAGATCAATTCTAGTAAAAAGGAAATAAGCATAAAAACGACGAAAATGGCACCGACGCAAATCCCCCCAGGGGGGATGGGGAATGGGCTCGAAAGAGCCTATTAAAAGGATGATTTTATTACAGAAGTTACAATATCAAAGCACTGATAAAACAGAACTTTCTTGTTCCTTATACAAGCTGAAACCAAGATATTACAGTTTATACAAAAAAAGTTATAAATTATGTGACAAAAGAGAGACCCCTAGGGGGATTTGAGCGCTCCAAAGCCACTTTGGACAGCATCTTCCTTTATTCTCTGTCAGACCTGATAAATGACAGCAAGTGAATTAGAATAACAAATTCCCCAAATCAATTTAAGAGTACCTTTGGGTCAGCCTACTTTATCTCAAAAAAATTAATGAAATTAAACTAGCTAAACCGACGAAAAAGGAACCAAGGAAAGCAAGCTTTCCTTGGGATCTTGGCTTGCTGTTTGTGCGGCCAACTAAAAGCACTGATATTGCAGAATATTGAAATTATTTAACAGCAAATGAAACTACCTTAACAGCAAGCTATGAATTTTTCAATAAACTACTTGCGAAACTAAGGCAATTTAGCTAGATCTCTTGAATTTGAACTTTATGTGCACAATGAAACTAAGATCTAGAAATTTGAAGGGATCTTGCTAATTAGATCTATGTATGCTTTTCTTGATGAGATAGATCAGATTTTAAAATAAACCTTAAAGTAACAGTTTGAGGAAAGTTTAATAATTTTTAAAGGAGGAAGAGAGAGAAAGAGTGTTTGAAGTCTGGGAATGTTGGGCTTTGGATTCTGCTTTGGTGGAACACCGAGGGACTATGTCATTCATAAGATACTGAATATGAGGAAGATTCAAACCAGCTCAACCTCTTCTACCAGCGAGATCACCTGCAACTTGAAAACCTTTGCACAAACAGATGGTTAAAACATAGGTGCTGCCGAAAGAGATGATTGGAAAGCATGCAATTAAACTTAAAATACATACAAATCCAATAGATCTGGAACAAGCAGCAGTAAGAGCATAAATAAAACTAGAATAAACTCTTACCCTAACAAGAGGGAGCTCTCTCCTTCAAGTCCAACAATTAACCAGCAAAACAATGATAAACAAAAGCAGATTATACCTCATAAGCATTTGACAATCAACATCCACACATGAAGAGTATTACACCATAGATCTTGCCTCCAAAGCTTCTTTATTCCAGAATGAAAAAACAATACAGTACAAGAGAAAAAGCACCTCAATCCTAGTTCTAACGAGCTTGGAAGAGGAGGTTGTGCCTGGATATATACAATTTGCAGGCCATCTAGCCCAGGGGGGGCACAATTACTCATGGAATCAAGTGAAATCAACTGATGGAGAGTCCATCAATGCCTGATCTGTGTCTAGCTGAGCCAGATCTGAGTCTCACTGAGTGCAACTGTCAATCAGGGGGCTTATTTGACTGACACCTCAACCTGTTGACTGAAGAATCCACCAAAAAACATCCAGTTGAGCCAAAAACGTGTTGAGGAGAGAGGGAGGGCAAAATTCCTCATAAAGGATGCTCAAGATCAACTCTAGATCTGATTTGATCACCTCCTTCAGTCAAGGATTTGTCAGATCCAGTCAATCTGCTTCAGATCTGACTGATTTCAATCAAATGGGCTGAGAATCCATTGGTTTATGATTTTGGATTTGCTCCATTATTCATCAATTTATTAATTAAAATAATCAATAATTGATTTTTGGGGCTTTCTGACCTGAGTGATGGAAAATCACTCAAAACTAGGAAACAGTGGGTCCATGAGTTTACATGGAGCTCTTAGCTTGAAAATGAGCACCTACATGACTGAAACTGATTATTTGGCCCACTTTTATTACAAAATCAATTTTTCCAATTAAACTATTAAAAAATAGCCTAAGTTTTGGAAAAATTAAATTTTAATAAAAAACACTTAAAAAACTAAAAAATTGAAAAATTGAAAAACACCTAGGGGGACTTAGACATGTTCATATGACTCAAAAATGATGTCTAGCATGTTTATACATTGACACATAGACTCTAATAACCTCAATAGGCCTAAATGCCAAGCCGACCACCCCAACTTTGGAGGTATGGAGTGAAAAACTCAGAAATTATCAGTCGTTTGTTCAACAACCAATAATAACCAAGGGAAAAAACACCCTAGGCTGATCGGATTGACAAATAAATTCTAAGATACTGAGTCTTTTACAGACACTATCATGCTAGAACATTTATTACAATTCCCTCGTGGGGTATGAACATGTGATATAGTACAGCAAGCACTTCCCAGAAGTACTTACAAAGGTCTTTTTGAAGTCCGAACAAGTTAGCCCTGTCCGGTTCACCAGGCTCACTTGATAAAAACCACTAAGTACAACTTAGGTGGTAACATTCTGGCTCCAACTGTGGGACTTGTGCTTGATCTGGTCTTTAAGGCAAGGAGAGGATACGAGAACACCAGAATCTCTGGTTTATATACCCTGCAAAAACATCTCAACTTGACAAGAAAAACCTCAGTAGCACAAGTTTTATGAAAAGCCAAATGAACCATTAAGCTGATTTATTTAAACAAAATAGATGTAACTAAATAAAAGAAGCAAAGTTTTATTATAGCTAAAAATAGAAATGCAGAAAGTAAATGCTCTCTTTCAAAGAGCTTATTTTCCTACTCTAAGCATGATATAAAAAGGGTTAAGTGTAATCAGAAATCCAATGTAACCACCTAAGCATTTTATTGACATAATTTTTTTTTTCTTGTCTTTGGTTACTAGCCAAAGTAAGGATACTTTCTTCAGAAAATGCAAACCTGCATGATGATCCAGAAGAGGCGGGATGGATGGGAAATCATAGGCATGAATAATGTAGTCAAACTTCCTTCCAAACTGGTAAGTGCTTGCGCAGCCTGCTTCTATCCAAGACTGGATAGGGTTGATGTACAAATTGGAATGATGAGGCAGATTGAATACACCATCATACTGATCATCAAGGCTTATCGGATGATAATTCACTGTATAAGCCCCAAGCAGCTCCAAGTCATGAGAAAACTCTATATGTGAAGATGATAGTTGAGATTGATATTCTAATAACTGCATCACATCCATCTTTTCACAAAACTGCTTCTCCATATCTTCATTACCGATACCCTTGTGCGGCTCTGCATGATATGACTCTGAATGATCATATAAGAGTTTTGAATGCTGCTTTTCCATACTAGGATTTTCCAAGGTCTCCAGATTCATGCTTCCCTCTATGGAAGTATAGTATATTGGACTTCCACAAATCTCTAAACAGACACTCCCCTTGTTGGATATAGCATATATAGGATTCTTAATAAGATATCCACAAAAATCCCAATAGTCATCACCATCATCTATGTTAAATGTGATGGATTCCCCATTGCTGATATCAGGTTCCAATATCGAGTTCTCTTTGTCTTCACTACTGATATCAATATATGTCTCAGACTGATCATGTGCATAAACTGCATGCTCCTTTTTCATATCAAAGTTTCCCAAGGCCACATGGTACATGCTCTCTTCTTTAGATATGTCATAGACAGAAAAATCAGCAAAACCATCATAAGATTCTGGTTCATTATTTTTCTCTTTATTCATGTCATAGACTGGATTTTCCATGAATGTCCAGGACTCCTCATCAACATCTTTGTCAGGGATAAGGGAGTCTTCATCACTTGTATCATGCTCCAAGCTATACTTGTACTCATTTTCATACTCATCTTCTTCAGAGAAAAGGTCACAAGGTAGTAGACCTTCTAGACTGTCATCATTATAAGGAGAACACATAGGAGTCCCATCATGTATATTACAGTTTTCATCATAAGTTTCACTATAAGATTCTGCAATGGTTTCATCCTCAGGCTTGTACTGTTTGGATGGTGACAAAGGGTAGGCTTGGCCTACCATGTATATATGATCAGGCTCGCTTGAATTTGTTTCCTGATTACTAACCTCGAGAAGTCCATGTTCCATGACATGATTAGCAACATAACAAGTGCTTTCTGGGTGGAATTGATGACAAGGTCTACACCATGGAATTACTTCATCTACCAGGTTAGTTGAGTCTAACTGGTTTGGAATCCTAGGCTCTTGCTGAGGAAACGTCTTTTGATACACTTGATTCTGTTTTGGCTGAAAATTCCTAGGTCCATTATTTCTTTCCAGTGTGGTTATTCTGTTCTGGATTTTATTCATTTGCACAGATTGGTTTGTCATGAATTGGTCCTGACTAGTCATCACTTTTTCAAACATGCTAGCTATGTTTTCCATGGGGTATTTAGAGGTTCCCTTTTCTTCTGATTCAAAGGCTTTTCCCTTTTCTTCGTTGTATGAAGTGTTTCCCTTAGTGTAACCCGGAATGTTGGACTTGCCCGAAGATTGCATATTCCTTTCTATTTTCTCGGCCAGATATTGAGCAGTTTTTAGATCGACCGGATATTTATCCCTTAATTGGTACCTCAAATCACCAGTGAAAGCTTCGATGTAATATATGAGGATGGAGGCATCCTTTGGCTTGATTTCTCTAGGGAAGTCTGCAACCACACGCCTGAACTTAGTATTAAATTCATCAATGGTTTCATTCTCCATCTTCTTTATGTTATGGAGGGCAGCAAGCAAATGTCTTGGTTCTTTCTTTCCCCCCCATCTCTTCTTAAAACCTGCTAGGAATTCATTAAGGGTTTTATATGAATCATCACCAAGGTTTTCATACCATTCCACAGCATCATCCTCTAAGGATAAAGCAAAGAGCTTAATTTTGATATCTTCATGGTTAGAGGCAACATCATCACAGTAACTGACTAGGTGCCTTTCAAACTTTCGGAGATGAGTCCTGGTAGTGGTAGCATTATTTCCCTCGAATCAGGGGAGCTTCTTGATAGCATCTTTCAGAATGTTATGAGGAGCACCTGCTATCTGAGAAAAGTCAAGGGGTTTGTAAAATTCCATCATTTCTTGAGATTAGTGAACATGACTCTCTACAAATATGTGATGGATATCTAAGATGGATTGGTCTCCTAAATCCTCAAGGTTTCTACGAGAAGTTTGCCTATTCAATCTTTCCCTAATAAACCTTTCGGGATCAGGGAGAGGATTGAATAATTGCCGATGGTTTCTTCGGGTAGAAATTCTTGAAGGGATGTTAGACAGTGGAGTCGCCAGATGGATCGAGTTTTAATTTTTATGTTTTTTAAAGACTAGATCAATCATATTTTTTTTTTATCTTTTTAGTTGTTTAGAAAAAAGTTAAGCTAAGTCGTACTCAGGAATAAAAAGATTTATCCCCGGCAACGGCGCCAAAAAGTGTTGCCACCTTTTCACACACCTGGATCACGTGGCAGAAATCTTCAAGCCACTCAGTGTGTCCTTGGGGGCAAGTCTTGAGTCAAGGCTGTCACTTTGTTCTTGACTCCTCCGT
>LPNX010810705.1:4287-60342 GCA_001517045.1 Pseudotsuga menziesii | reverse complement strand
AAAAGGAAGTGCTAGAGCAGGATGCTTTGGAAGCGAAGCAAAAAAGGGAAGGCCAATGGATTATGTACTTTGACGGATCTGCTGCAAAAATAGGTGCTGGAGTTGGTGTGTATATAATTTCCCCTATTCAGGATTTCAAAGCTTTATAATATAAATTAACATTTGAATGCAAAAATAATGTGGTAGAATATGAATCTTTGTTATTGGGATTGCATGCTTTGAAATATTTGGGAGCTCAAAAAATAAGAGTCTTGGGGGACTCTGAGTTAGTGATAAATCAAGTAAATGAAAGCTATCAAACCAGGAATCCTCGAATGAGGGCTTATAGAAATGAAGTATGGGATATGTTGGGAAACTTCTTTACAGAACATGCAATTTAGGTAGTTCCCAAACATGAAAATTTGGTAGCTGATTCTTTAGCTGCAGCCGCTGGAAAATTTGAAACCTCTGTTGCTGGTCAAAGGGAATACCAGGTGGAAATTGTGAATAGACCGTCTATTCCTAATAACTATAAATACTGGCAGGTGTTTGAAGATGATATGTAGATCAGAAGGTTCCTATAGCTCTCAGGAGAATTTGTGAATACTCCTATTGACATCGAAAATGACAATGGCGAGAGTATTCCAGATGAGGAAGAGCCCGAGGGAGAAGGGAGTGGTCCTGAAAAGTTAAAGGGAACCTTAGGAGGTAAAGATATTATCCAATTAAAAAACAATTTCATACCAAGAGGACTAATTCCTTTAGAACTTTTTTTTTATCAGAATGATGTAGCTAAGAATCCCAAAGTAAAGCCCGTTGAGAATGTTGTTGAAGATAAAAATATTGGCACCAAAGAGAATCCTAAGATTGTGAAGCTGTCCAAGAAGTTGCCTGAAAAAGAAAAAGAAGAGTATGTGAAACTAATGAAAAAATATATGGATGTATTTGCGTGGAGTTATGAAGATCTGAAGGAGTATGATACGTCTATCATACAACATACTATTCCTATAAATCCTGGAGAGAAACCTTTCAAGCAGAAGCTCAGAAGGATAAACCCTAAGTTGCTCCCTATTATTGAGAAGGAAATTAAAAAGTTATTTGATTCCAAGATCATTGTCACTCTAAGGTTTTTAAAGTGGGTTGCAAACCTTGTTCCTGTTAGAAAGAAGAATGGAGAAATAAGATTATGTATAGATTTCCGGAACTTGAACAAAGTGTCTATGAAGGACAATTATCCTTTGCCAAAAATGGACCATATGTTGCAGAAAGTAGTTGGAGCTGAAAGAATTTCAATGTTGGATGGTTTTTCCGGCTATAATAAGATCAAAGTATTTCCTGAAGATCAAGAAAAAACTAATTTCACTACACCTTGGGGCACTTTTATGTATGCAAAAATGCCTTTTGGCTTAATGAATGCAGGAGCTAATTTCCAACGGGCTATGGACATTGCTTTTGCAGGGGAAATCGGGAATTTTGTAGCAATCTACGTGGATGATATCACAGTCTATTCAAAATCTGATAGAGAGCATCTGTGTCATCTGGAGAAAGTTTTCATGAAATGTAGGAAGTTTGGCATATCACTGAATCCAAAGAAGTCCAATTTTGCATTGGAAGAAGGAAAGTTGTTGGGCCATATAATATCAAAAGATGGAATAAAAATTGATCCTGAAAGGGTGAGTGCAATTCTGAAAGTGGATGAACCCAAGAGTAAAAAGGAGATACAATCATTCTTGGGGCAGGTAAATTTTTTGAGAAGGTTTGTGCCAAGTTTTGCTGAGATATTAATGAATATCAAAAATATGTTGAAGAAAGGTCACGAGATAAAATGGAATTCTAAAGCTAGAAAGTCTTTTTGGGAAATCAAAAAAACAATATCAGAGGCTCCTGTGTTGGTGAGCCCAGATTTTACCAAAGACTTCTCAGTATTTTCATATGCTTCGGAATATACTATAGCAGCAGTTCTGTTACAGAAAAATGATGAGAATTTGGAACAGCCCATAGCATTTTTTAGCAAAATGTTAAGGGATGGAGAATTGAAATATGACATTATGGAGAAACAAGCTTATGCCTTAGTCAAAGCACTGAAGGATTTCAGAGTGTATATTCTGCATTCACATATAATTCCACATGTTCCATCTACTGCAGTAAAGGGAATCTTGACACAACCAGATCCAGAAGGTAGAAGAGAAAAATGGATTGCTACATTATTGGAATATGATATTGAAATAAATCCCACCAAGTTGATTAAAGGACAAGGTTTAGCTAAAATGATGGCTAATTCGAATTGTGAAGCTTTGCAAATTAATTTCTTATCTCATCAAGCTAATTAGCTAGATACATAAGTGGAAATAATGGCTGATTTTGTGGCTTCTCCATGGTATTCTGATATCGTATATGTCCTTCGAAATTTGCAAGAACCGGAGGGGTTGAGTAAGTCAAGAGCCCGATCTATAAAATTAAAAGCTGCCAAATTTTGTATTCTAAATCAATATCTTTATTTGAAAGACCCCGGTGGAGTGTTGCTGAATTGTCTTTTGGAAAATGAAGCTCAGCATACAGTCAAAGAATTTCATAAGGGAGATTGTGGGGGGCATCATTCTTGGAAGGTGATGGCAAACAAAATTCTAAGAGCAGGATATTATTGGCCTACGTTATTTTCATATGTGTATAAAGAAACCAGTAAGTGTCATCAATGCCAAATTTTTTACGGAAAGAGAAAAGTACTTCCTCTCCCTTTGAATCCCATAACAGTAGAAGCTCCGTTTCAGCAATGGGGTTTGGATTTTATTGGAGAAATAAACCCCAATTCATCAGGACAACACAAATGGATTTTGACAGCTATAGATTATTTTACAAAATGGATTGAAGCTATACCCACTAGAAGAGCCATAGAAAATGTAATCATGGATTTCCTTGAAGAAAATATATTGGCTCGATTTGGATGCCCCAGAAGAATAGTAACAGATAATTCAGCTACATTTAAATCCAAGAAAATGATTGATTTCTGTCACAAGTACCATATAAGCCTCAATCATTCAACTGCCTATTATCCACAGGGAAATGGGTTGGCAGAATCTTCTAATAAAAGCCTAGTGAGGATCATCAGGAAGATGTTAGAAGATAACAAAAGGTCCTGGCACACCAAGATCAAGTATGCTCTCTGGGCTGACAAGATTAGTACCAAAAGGGTGATTGGCATGTCTCCATTCCAACTGGTGTATGGGACTGAAGTTGTTTTGCCAGCATCGCTAGGTGTTCCAGTCATGAGATATTTCCAAGATCAGCAAGAAGAACCAAATCATATGCAAAGGAGGATAAATCAGATTATTGAACTGGATGAGCAAAGGAATAAAGCTTATGATAGGGTGCAATCACATCAGGAGAAAATGAAAAATACTTTTGATAGGAGAATCAAAGAAGAGCAGTTTCAGATTGACGATTTGGTCTTGAAGTGGGATGCTCTGAAAGAGGACAAACATGGGAAATTTGACCATATGTGGGTAGGTCCTTATGTTGTTGCTGGTTACAGAGGGAAAAATGCATTTCTGCTAGAATATCCTAACGGGGTTCTTCTGGATAGTAATCCCGTCAATGGAAGGTACCTGAAACATTACCTGTCCTAAAGAGGAAGGTAAAATTTGTATTATAGCATGTAAATACTTATTTCTCTTTACAAAGTTAACATGAATGGTAAGCCTAATGTATTTGAAGCCCACAGTGAAGGCCCTAAGGTATAGGAGGCGTGCTTTCCCTTTCTCAAAACAAAAAATAATATATCTACAAAAAATAAAAAGATGAGTTTTTTGGGAGTTATTGTGAAAAATCAAAACAGGCACCTGGTCTACGAGTCCTTTGATACCTCGCGGGGAGGATATCATCCCCAAATGGAGCCAGTTGTTAACAACCCTACTTAGCAGAAGCTTGAAAAATCATAGTGAAGAAGAGGTAATGGTCGTTTGCAATACTTTGGTTAAAATTTTATAGTATGAAAGCATGGTAAAAGGCGAAAAATGATAATTTGTCAAAGGATCTGACGGTGCGGAGCGAAAATATGAAGGTCAATGGTCTGTATTATATCCGCTCCCTAAAATATGCGAGGAAGATAAGTATATGCGGGCATTTAATGTAGTATATGGATCAACGGTCGTCGATCCAGCCGGATGAGATCTACGGTCTGTATAAGTTCCGCTTTGTGAACCCACACGCTTGTTAAAACAACGGAGCCCGACGGAATTGAGTAAGTGTCATTTGATCTAACGAAGGAGAAATAAAGGCATATTACATATATGATTGTGGATGAATCCGGAGCAGAAACTTACACGATGGATAAGACCACGACGCTCAGTGGAATTGGATACGTGCCACCTGATCTGACGGTGGAGAAATAAAGGTGAAATCAATCAACGACCACAGATAGATCTGGAGCGGGAAGGTGCACGGTAGATAAAGGTAAAGGGTGGTTGTAGAATATAAACCATTGTCCACGTGGCCAATTGTGGTGTAATCCGGAAGCGAAAGCAGTTTAGAGGAAACCGCCAAAGGCACGCTCCGGAGTGGGGTCCTATAAAAGGGAAGTTGACTTGTTCCGTGGTTATTTTATTGGCGCCAGATGAGTGAAAAAGACCTGCGGATTTGTCAACATTCGACTGTCAATTTTGAGCCACGGTAAACAGGTAAGGCTTAAACACCCATAATCTGTCCATCTAATTGCCATTATCAACTGAGTTATGGACCAAGAGAAGGAATTGCAAGGTTCTGGTCGAATTATAGATGACAGGGAAGATTATTTAGTTGATAGAGACAGAGGCATGTGTGACCCTTTTCTGTCTATAGGAAGCATGTTAGTTAGTAAAGAACAGTTGTGGCACTACAATTCATGAGGGAATGATGTCTTGAATGTCTGTAAATCCTTTTTGTATTATTTTTCTCTCGAACAAACCTTGTATTTTCCAGAATTCGTTGCAGTAAATTATTCCCCTTCTCAAAGAGTCATTGTGAGTCAGTCTACTTCTCGAATACTCTGTAAAATCAATGCCAAAGTTGTCCGCGAAAATTTAAACCTGCCCGACAGTTACCCTGACAACCATGAACCTGTAAATGAGTCTATTCTTGCTGAATTATACAAAAGTTGTATCTCTGAAGTCTGTTGCAAATTTATATCCAGTATTTTGAAAGAGGGTCAGTCATTAGACGGTCTTTTCCTACCTTACCATGTTCATATTTTCAAAAATGAAGTTCAATTAGTGGTATCCCTGCTCTGTCAAATTTTGGATCTTGACGATGATTGTCACGTAACTGAAGTCATCCTTGGTTTTTTGTTAAAAATGAGTTCATTTGGTTCAGAGTCTCAATCGGTTCCTGTATTTAGTCTAGATGAGTACTTGGCAGAAGAAATACACCTTCAGTTAAGTGAATTGCCAAAAGTCCGGTTCTTTAAATTTCAAACTTACCTGTTGAACATGTTGCTGTGTTCAAATGTCACTGAATTACAGTTTTTGAGTACCATCTTCTCTTCTGATTTGCCCAAGCAGATCAACATGTTTGATTTTGCTAATTCAATCATGTCAGAGATATATAAAATGTTGTTCGATGAAATGCTGCCCCATGTGTTAGAATATATGAAATGCCTGATGCAGTCCTCGCCTGAGGATCGAGTCAGAGACTGGTTCCTACATAAAGATTGTACTGTTTTGAGGATATAAGGATTCACTGGGGAACCATATAAGTTACCTTCTTTCCTCACTCCCAGAGTTTTTGCATTAGAATTCATGAGGCAAAGGTTGCATTCCGAGGAGGAACATTTTGGAGCCTTTAAAAAGTCTTCAAATATCAAATTTCCCCTCAAGGTTGGCTCTTTTATTTTCAAAAATAAAGGTGCCTTAGTGTTTATTGAAAAGTTATTGGAGAATATGGAATTTCAAAAAGAGCTGAAGGCAAATTATGACCCTCACCACATAATTTCCCTAAGGAAGCAGGCCAACAAAAACAAACCGTTTCAACACCAGTTTATTGAAGGATTGAATGAAACAACAAATCTGTTGTAGTTTATGGAAACTCCAGGGTCCGATGGAGATGCAAGTACTTTACCAGTTACCGTATCGCAAGTGACAGAGGGTCCTAATGTTTTGATTAAAAGGAGTCTGTCTGAAATTGAAAACATGGAAGTGGATGAATATGGATTACACAAAAAGGCAAGATTGTTACAAGTTGGTGGAGTCTCAAGTGAAGAGGTTTCTAATGATTTCAAGAGAGTTTCTTTAGTCCCAATGAAATCCGTACAAATAAATAAATTTTCTTTTAAAAGTGTAGATAGTTCAGAACCAAGCTCAATTTTCAAATCCAAGTAAGAGCTTAAGGCCAGTTATATGGAGAAAAGAAAGCAGTCTCTGGAAGAGACAAGAAGTTTGCTCCCATGGGTAAGGAATTTAAGCAATCCAAAAACCTCTTTGATTTCTGCTCGAGATACAGAAAGAAACACCTTCAAATTGGCCATGGTTAATGATAAAAAGATGACAGAGATGGAAGTAAGATTGGACAAGATTAGTGTACCTGACAAGATACAGCTTCATAAACAAACAAGTGATATTATTTATTCATATCTGTTACAAGCTATGATGAGAATCAATAAACTACAAATTTTGGTAGATAAGTTAGAAATTCAATTGAAACATGAAGAGTTGAAAATAAGGCCAATACCATTCAGATTAAGAAGCTACAAGGAGATATTATCAGTTCAGGCAATGAAAGGGATAACACCCAAGCTGTCAGAAGAATGTTGGAAGAAAAGGACAATGCTCTCCAAGTTTTGAAGAAAAGATTGAAGATCCCAGGCTTAGAACATGTTCAATCATCCGAACTATTGGTACTGCAAGAAGAGAAAGACAAGATGCAGCAGGAGATGATGGAACATAAAGGAAAAGCTGTCGAGTTACAAGAGGAGAAGGACAGATGGGAAGCTGAACGGAGTGAACTGATATCTCAAATTGCCTTGCTGAAAAGGGACCAAAATGAGGAAAAAGAAATCATGGAAGAGTTGATGAGTCAGACTCCTATTGACGAGGACCTGTCCATTGTAAATATTGATAAACCATTGAATGAATTTTCTGCGGATAACTTGTCAATACCTATGTCCCAGGTCAGCTTAAAGGACGAATAAATAAAGGAGTTAAAAGCAGATAATGAAAAGATCAAGTCTGAATTGGCCAAAGTAAGTGAGAATAAAAATAAAATATTGCAAGATAGGAATCAGCTGCAGAAGAAATTCAATGAACTAAAAGAAAGAAACATTGGGAAAGGTCCTCTCCAAGGGGAAAAGCACATCATTTGGGACACCTTATCTATAGAAATCACTAAATTCAGGCACCATCTTAACTTTATCGATGATCAAAACATACTGATCAATTTGGCTCACCAAAGACTAAAGTTAGTGAATGAACACATGGAGAGAAGACCCCTTACCACAGCCCAGAACACACTGAATTTTCTAAATTCATTGACATACCAGAAATTACATGATATGGGAATAAAGGACAGAATATCAATAGTACTATGGGATAAAAGGTTTATCCACAAGCAGCATTTGATGAAGACGGTCCAGGACAAGGCAAATGAGATGCTTTCAGAGGTTAATAACTTCAAGCAGGTTTTCAAAGAGCTATTTGAGGACGGCCTACCATCCTTTTGGGACGAAGAAGGACGGATGTTCTCTCAGGAGCACTATCACAGCTTGTTAGTTCAAAGCCGCATGGATCATGCCAAATTTGATGATTTGGAAAAATGCCTAACAGGGAAAGCTATTGTGGACAAATTGACAGAGGATTTCGAAATCTTACAAAATTTCCTAATCATCAGGAGAGGATTTCCCAAGGTATCATACGAAGCTTACATGGAGTTAGAAGTGTCAATTCGAGAGATGATGGAATATGATACCCCAAGCGCAGAGCAATGGAAAGCTATGGAAAGGTTCGAAAAGACAAAATACATCCTTCATTCATGAGAATAGATGGTGCATGCTGAGGAGCTGACTGGACGAAGACATGTTACCAAGTTGATTTTAGCTTAATGATTTGTTAGGAGTGAAGCTGTAGTTTATTCCTAAAAGTTAGGAATTTAGTTACAAGACTTTAATTAAGCCGATCATTCAGTTATGAATCTTCTTGGAAGATCAAATTATTTTATGTATATATTTGCATCTATTTTATGAGATGGGGGTTGGAACCCGTCCTGTTGTTGAATGTTTTTTAAAGACATATATTTTTGAGCAAGAAATTGAATGCGAATAGATTATCAGAGATTCCTACGCCATTTGTATTACAGTCTGTGCTTCTTTCTTTGTGATTGTTTTTCATGTGTTCACTCCATTCTATTTTCTTCATATTTGGAACAAAGCGTTGAATGATTGGAATTCATATTTACTATGCTCTGGTCATTGTTTCGAATATTTTATAAACCTTTCTGCTAAAGTCAATATTGAATTCATATCTTGATGCTCTGTATTGATGGACTGTGCTCTACTTCTTCTGCTCCAAATGGATTAAATGAATGACTATGATTGAATGGTTACCTTACCTCTGATGGACTTCTGCGCATATGATTTTATGTTATTTATTTATATGTGACCCCATGCCCAATGGTTATGTAACAAACATAAAATAAGATAATAATTAAATAATTAGGTTAACTAAGTTAGGTTATGAAATGAGGTGTCTCCTCATTTCAAATGCCCAAGCCATATTTAAGGCAGGGCCACCATTGTAACATATCATCCATTATCTTATCTATACAACCATTAATATACATTTGCCCTATGGCTTATCCAATATTCCAGATATTTTGGTGATTATTGTGTGAGCAAAATTATTGTTCACTTCAATGGTATCCGAGCTTTCGTTGCTCGATCTGACCTATAGTCAACAAACTCAGACCTTGTCTGAAAAAAATATAGGGTTTCCCTGAGTCATAGGTCTTTGACCTTTTTCTTACCCTTAAAATTTATATATATTATAAAAAGGAAAAAAAAATATTCAATCCTACTCCATCTAATCATTCCCATCCAGTTCTCCCTCCCATTCGGCGCTCTCCACCTCGCCCACACCCACCTCCACATACAAGCCCTCCGCATCAATTGGTATTGCGATCCACACCTCCCATCGCAGCTCCACCAGCACTACTCCATCCCACGCAGCTCCGTGCCTGCTGCTACTTCCTCCCGCTTGCCTTCCTACCTCCTAGCCATAGCCATCCTCCACCTACCCGCCTCCACGCTCCCTCTACCCTCCATCTACCTCGCCTCCATCATGCAGCCATCGCCCTGTCCGTGCTCCATCTCTGCGCTGCAACCTCCCACTCGGTCCTTCCTTCGCTCCCCCACCAACTCGGCTCCCTCCATCCTTCCACCTGAGCAACCCTTCTCCCATCCGCTGCTCACACCATACCACCGCACTCGACCTCCTCCATAGGTGCCCTCCTGCACACCCAACCTGCGCACTCCCTCTCCCATGTGCTGTCAACATCCTCCATCTCCACTGTGCACCCCCACGCCAGCCCTACTGACGCCCCCAGCCTCTCCGCGTCCCCATTCTCCCACGTACTGCTCTATCTCGTGCGGCCTCATTTTTTCTGCTGCCCTCCATCGTTGCACTACCCCCAGCAGGCATGTCATCCTCGCCTCCCCACGACCTGCACAAAACACAACAGAAAAAAAAAGCATTATAATATAATATATATATTATAATTACAATATATTATATTTATATAATATTTAAAAAAACAAAACAAAAACATACTATTCTCAAATTGTTTTATTATATAAATAATAAAATAACCATTTTATTATTATAAAAATAAAAATTATTATTATTATCTTTGAAGGAAAAAGTCCAAGAAAAAAAAAATATAATAGTAATAATAATTATTATTTTATTAAAAAAAAAATTATTATTTGTGGCAAAAAAAAGGGGTTATTTAACCTAATACAAAGAAAGCAAGTGGAAGAAAATCAAAGTAAAAATCTATAGTCTAGACGACCATTTATTGTCCAAGAAATCAGAGACCATGGAAGCTGGTTTGCAAGCACAAATAGAGAAATTAGAAGCCAAATTAAAGCGCTATCAAAGAGAGAATGAAGAATTATGACACACAAATACGAAATCAGAAATATTGATTAAATTACATCATATGGAAAAAGAGCGCAAGGAACAATTAATTTCTGATCAGAACAATCATATAGAAAAATTGTATGCCCAAATTAAGAAATTAAAAGACGAAAGTGATTTCAATCAGAGACTAACAAATCAAGATATAAAGAAAGAAATAAGTGATTACGAAGTAGAAACAATCCGCTTGAACAAAATCATTAACAACAAGGATGAAGAACTGACGCACATACAACAGAAATTAACAGATCAAGAATCAGTGGTCGACCAGTATCGACAACAGATAAAATCTCTTCAACAAAAAAATAGCGACTCAAAAAAAGAACACAAGCTAGAGATCGCAAAGAGTAATAAAATAATATCCAACAATTCTGAAGAAATTTTCAGATTAAGAAATCACAACAAAACCCTGATTACAAAAATCAAAAAATTGAAAAACAACAGCAAGAGGGAACAATCCGGTGAAGACCTCGAAGGAAAATTACTAGAAAAGCAAGAAGAAAACCAGTGTTTAATTAATAGTAATCAAGAACTACATAACCAAATCAAGGAGCTAGAAATTGAAAAAAAATCGCAAGAGGAAAGAATCGAAAGGATTCGAATTCATGAACAATCTACTAGAGAACCAAGAAGCACAATCCAAGAAAATGCATCCAAAATCGAAGAAGTGAAGACAGTTCCCGTTACAGTCCAAAGGAAAGAAGAACAAACGAAACCTATACCTTACAGACATCCTAATTATAATCATCATTTTGACCAACGACAGGGTCAAAATGAATATTCACAGAAGACTTATGTGGATATGCGAAAATATCGACATACTAAGCAACAATCGAGACAAATCGTTCCAAAAAAAGATCTCAGAGCTCCGATAAAAATAGATCTGGGATGGACCACAACAGATGCTATGTGGCAATTCTCTTGGGGAATTCGTAATTCGTATCGGCTCATCTCCTCAAATGTTGCAAATACAAAGGGGAAAGAATTTCGAAATGACAGATTGAAATAAATCAGACATTAATGTCAAATACATCTTTGAGGACAAATATTCCCTTAAGGGGAAGGCAATGTAACAAACATAAAATAAGATAATAATTAAATAATTAGGTTAACTAAGTTAGGTTATGAAATGAGGTGTCTCCTCATTTCAAATGCCCAAGCCATATTTAAGGCAGGGCCACCATTGTAACATATCATCCATTATCTTATCTATACAACCATTAATATACATTTGCCCTATGGCTTATCTGATATTCCAGATATTTTGGTAAATATTACTCTATGAATGAATAAATATTCGCTTCAGGTTATGCGTGTTGTTTCAACCACCTTTATAATCTTTGAGTGTTGATATATATTTCTGGCCTTGTAAAATCTGTGTTCGATAGATCCCTCTTTGGAAAGAAAAGCCAGTTTCTTTCTAAAAGTGGTTTTTGCTGTTACCTTGGGATTTACCTCTTACAACCTGGGTACATTTTGAGTTCTAAAAAACTACATCAGAGAGCTTGTGCATGGTGGCACCATTCACCTACTCTTCTGTTCATCTTCAGAACAAGTAGCTGATATCTTCACCAAAGCATTTTGTGAGAAGACCTTCGGCAATCTCAAATCACTGCTGGGGATTGCTGATCATGCTGTGAAGCATGAGTGAAGACAAGATTTCCAAATTTTGTTTTACAGTCCATGTTTAAGGGAGGATTTTCCCATGTGGTTTTTGCCTCTTTCCTTGGTTGTATGGACATGCATTATGTAAAGGGTGACTAAGCCTTGTTGCTAGACCCTATAATTTTCTGATATATTACTCATAATTTAGGATTAAGGGGGGGTGTTAGAATAATCAACCCATAGTTTACCACCTTATACATTAATTTAATTATTTTTGTCTTATTTTCCTAGTTCATGTGTCCCACCTTATGCAAGTTGTCATTTACCTATCCATAGTGGTCAAACTTGCCTTATTTGACTCATGTATCACTTGGGAAACCTCAAGGAATCAATTCTTCTTTATTCCTGGCCTCTTAGGCACCCTTCTACTTTTTCTGCTTTATTGCCTGCTTTTTCAGTGCTTTAAGGCAATTGGGAAAGTTTGACTAGGTGAGGTGAACTAGTTTTTTGTCCTCTACATCCTCCACTCTTTTCTCCTTAAAAAGAATGTATGAGTTGTCATTCCATCACTCTTTAGCTTTCCTAAGTGTTTTTGCCAATTTGTGAGCTCCATGACTGATTTGGAAACAGATTTTTGCACCTATGGGGGATTTGCTTAATTTTGGTAAGCCTGCTTTTGACTAGATTCGAATTGCCTCCTCATACATTCAAATCCCTTATGTAATTATTTAATACAGCAACCTATTATGTTACAGGTTTGGCTATTGTACACTGAGTTAATACAGTTTAGTATTCAGCTCCATATTCAGTCTCTTTTGTGAGTGATTTTGCATGATCAATCGATAATTGTTGTGAGTAAAATTAATCTATCACTGGGCTTAATTTCCATAGCCCTAGCTGGAAGAAGCACCTCTCTCTCTCTCTTGGTAATGGAGGAGCTATGGCTCAATGGGAGAATGAATGGATGAGAGGGGGATGTGGGTGGCTTGAGAGACAAAGGGTCTGAAGACATACATAGGTAGCATAACAATGTGCAAGGAGAAGTGTTTTGAGAGTGACCCCCACCCCTCTATTTATAGAATTTTTAGGGTTTTAAGCCCTTGTTCAGGGCTTTAGCCCCTTTTTTGGGATTTTAGCCCCTTCCACCCTAACTTTAGCTCCTTTTAGGGTTTTAGGCTCCTTTGAGGAGTTTTAGCCCCTTTTTGGAGGCTTTAGCCCCTAGGAGAGTTATGTAGGCTCCTTTTTGAGATTTTTAAGCCCTTTTTCTCATTCTTAAGCCTTTTTGAGGGTGTGGGGGTCTAATGGGGTGAAATGAGGGTCATACATGGGTGTCCTTCGGTGGTGTAGGCCATGTAGAGCTGAGTGAGGGTTTTTTTGGGTTAACAAGAAGAATCCAAGGATCTTCCATATGGGAAGTGTGAAAAGACACCGAATTCAATGAAGATGAAGCCCCATCAAAACTAGATCCAATCATAAGGACGGGTGTAGGAAAAATAAATGTCCCCATAAGGGATGGATACATGCCTACACCCACACTCCCAGTTGTCGCTTGAGGGTGGTCGATAATCAGGATTAAAGCTCCTAACGATGCATTAACACTCAAATTTTTGAATGATGTTTGATCTATCGTAATAATATTCCCATTAAACGGAAAGCATACAACTTGAAATAGAGAAGAGGCTATGGATTGCATACTATACATCCAATTTCAAACCAGTAAAATATTGTAATCAAGGGGCGCATCAACCACCTCAACCTCGATCGTGATGGTCTTCCCTCCCAAATGGAACTTAAGAGAAGGAATCATTCCATGCAGCTAAAACAATCTACCATCAAAGGAATTCAACATGGTAGCAGATTTAGACAACTCGGTAGAACCCAAACCCTTCCAACATGACAAAGACATCACGGAAGCAGCAACACCTTCATCAATCACAGTGCATTTGACGGTCATGTTAAGACATTCCACATGAATCAAGAGAGACACATAGTAAGGAAAGCGAGGTTGTAGTCCCATGGTTTCAAATTTGATGACGGAAGAAGAGTTATCAGTATCCACTTCAAGAGCAGAAAGAAAAGCTTTCTGTTGCGATGGACAACTCTGAAGAAATTCAAGCACAGACATCGCACAAGGAGTGTGGCCCAAATCCTTGACAACAGAATAGTTTTGGGCAGCTCGGGCATTATGAATGTGCCCCAAACGCTTTAAGAGTCCCTTAGGAATGTGAGGTACACTCTCAGATTTATCCATAGGATTTTTAATACGCAAAGGACTCTCTGTAGGAGGAGGTTCTTTCCCAAGGTCTGGTTGTGACGAACCATAGTATTTTGCCCAACTCACAACCTTAGTAGCATGCACCATGTTGATGCACCCATGACCACTATTGGATTTAGACGGATCTTGATCTCCACCCAACACCGAATGAGGATCATGGGTCCTCGAGTTCATATTTTTATTATGGGGTACAGGATTGGTCAACACAGTTGGGCCCTTTGCTATGAATCTCAAGGCGTCTTCCATACGAGGGCACAAGTGAGTGAGGTGATCATCCTTACACAAATTGCAATGAAACTTAACCTTACATTTAGACTGCTTATCCCCCCCAGCATTATGTTCGTTCTTGTCATTAAAATTGGAATTTTCATTCTTTTTCCCACCCTTACGATTGTTCTTACCCTTTTTCTTATTCCTTTTGGGCTACTGGTTTCCTTTCTGGTCCAACGATTGCATAGAAAGTATACTCGTCGTTTGGCTGGGTTGAGACAAAGCTGTAGCTTGTCCCAGCATCGATTGGTTAATAGACAATTGAATCACTTGTTTCATAACCGAGTCCGTAGGTTTGGCACTTGTACATCCCACAATGCCATCAGCATGTGGTATAGGTTTGATCTTGGGATCGAAACGAGAATGCGGAGTGTTAGGTATGATCTCATATAATATCCTAGATTGAGCATAAATCAAATCCTGTTCCTGTTCCCTAAAAATTTCTTGTTCCTCATTCTGGACTCTAGATGTAGAAACATCCTTCGTGATATAAGGTAGCAATGATTTAAGGAACCACTTAAGGAGAAACTCTGGCGGTATGAAATATTTAATCAACCTCTTTCATCTACACCACTCTTGGATATGGTTCGAGATATGTGTGGCTTTGTCCTACCAAAATGTCGACAAGAGTTCTGTACCAACGTTGTAATGCACTGGTAGCTGAAAGTGGTTGAGAAAATTTATAGCAAGGTCATCGAACAAAATGAATGCCCCCTTTGGTAACTCTATATACCATTTCACTGTAGGCCCTGTAAGGGTGTGTTGAAATAGCCTCAAACAAATTGATTCATCATGTAAAGAGTTGGAAGAGCACCAAAGGTGAAAGCTAGTGGCATGTTCACTAGGATATTCTCCTGGTTTGCCCTCGAATTTGGGAATGTCCGATACTAGATCATAAGATACTGGATCATTCATAAGATACTAGATTATTCATCAGTCTTGATAAGTCAGGTAGATTTAACATTGCGAGGAAAGGGAGCCTAGGTTGAGTCAGTCTATGCCACACTCCCTGTTATTTTTGGTTCATATAAGGCTGACTACTGTAAATACCATGGCCATGGCCATAATATCCTCCTCCCATTTGACCTATGTAGGGTTGCATGGAAGCATTATTATGTGATGACCTTTGATTAGGTGGTGCTACAAAGCCATAATTAGAGGAGTAAGAGGGTTGTTGATACCCATATCCATAAGGTTTATAACTCTATCCATACTGCGGCCCATAATATGGTGCATGAGAAGTTCCGTAAGATGTCCCATGGGATATCCCATGACAGGATCCATAAGTAGGGATATGGGGAATGCCATGCGATGGACTATAAGACGATCCAGAAATAGGAATATGACCTCCTGAGACAACAGGAGATGCTTGACTCTAAGAAGCTACTGTATGAGTAGTCACAGTATGAACATGACTAGTAGCAACATTCTGACCCAAAGGACTACGTGAATGAGGGCGAGGAAGGACATATCTTAACAGATCTAGAGATATACCATCAACATCAATTCACTTACATAAACATAGATCACATCACTCATTTGTCATATTATCTATATTAACCATCTTAGATCATGATGAGGCGACAGTAAAACAGATCAACATTACTATTTCAAAAAATTTAGCAACATTATAACAAATTACAGCATTACAACAAGTCATAGCATAGAGAATTCAAAAAACAAGATTATGCATTCAACTATTATATATGGAGACCTTGCGCAAAATATCCAAATCAATACAATTCTCTCCAAAACAAGAGGCCGAATACATCAGGAAAAACCCAGATAAATCGCAGATACAATAGGAACTTCTTCATAAACCTAGACTGCACTAGACCTCAGGCGATAATTATCTAGATGAGATTCTCCTATATTCTTTGACTATCCCCTATCCTCTACAAAAATAGATCTATAAATAGGCTTCCACCTTTACATTGACGGTCCACTACTAACTAAATTCTAACCACTAATGACCTATTGCAACAAAACTTGGTCAAAATATATATAAAATATTCAAAAATTGTTATTCTTCCACCCATCGCCCTGATCTATACTTGCGCAGTAGCGCGTGAGCTTGCGCATATGTCGTGACGCTGCACAACTCACTTACAAAAATGCCTGCCAACATAGACATGTACTTACCTTCTTGGAAAACTCAAAGAGGCCACCTGCTCGGATATCACTAAGGTCACTGTATTCCTCATTCTACTAAGTATTTGGTACCTACAACTTCAAAAATTGTAAATATTAGACCATATAACATTAATTAACTAACATCTATTAATGAAATGACACATATTAACAAAATGGCATGTTGAAATATGACCCTAGTTCTGGTTGTTTCTGCCTCAAATATGGAAAAATGTGGTATATCAACACCCCTCATAAATTGTGGGAATGCCTGCCCCTGTGTAGAGGAATCAAGCTTGTGCAATATTAACAATTCTATATAAATTAAAAATCTTAATATGTGTACATTATGGAAAAAAATGATTTGAACTGCATTAATGTTAACCATATATTTACCTAATTGGAAGTCATTGTAGAGGTAGCATGTGTTGTCCCACAAGCTGTGCACACATGTGACTCAATGTGGGGCATATGGGATGTTAGTCTACCCATACCACTCCACTGGTCCTTCACCACCAAGAGGTGATGGTTGTACCCCACCATATGACGATGGCCTTTCCTATTCAATAGTAGTCCTATGGCATACAATTTCCTAATCCGGACTTAAAAATACCTCATATGTCTAGTGAATCATCAAATGTGCAGAAGGGACATCTTCCCTAGGTATTTGGATAGAAGTTGGAGGTATGGGTCAATTAGAATATCAAATCCTAACATTGGGATGGTTTTGGGGAATCCCCAAACCAATGCCCCGGAACTACAAGATATCAAAATAGTTGACGTGTTTTTCTGAGATGAACTCAACATATATCTTCCAGAGGAAGTATAGTGGAAGTTCCCTATTGTTGTGTGGTGTCATATCAAAAACCATGTACCATAAATCCATCCAATTCTCTCAGAATGGTGGATATATGCACCACTGAATGGAAATGTGTGCTATGTTCATGCTTGGAATCTCATCCCTTCTAGGGAATATAAACAATGAAAATATTTTCTCCTTTGTGATCTTTATCTTTTTTCACTTCATTGTAGCTCAAGCCATTTTCATATTCTTTCCATTTCCTTTCTCTATATGATGTGATGTCATACAGAGCGTCGATAGAGTGGCTAATGGTGTCCACAATTGCATTCAATGATTGTGCCAGATAGTGGAAGAGTTGGTCTCCACCCCTCCATGTGGCACCAATGTCTCTCAAGTGGGAAATATCTCTCAGAATCTACGCATATGGATCCATAGTATCCACTGCAATCATAAATACAAAAAAAAAGCATTAGAAAAATACACATGGTATAATGACATCAAGCTAAGAAATGAAAAAGGTAAAACTAGTATACAACAAATAATGACGTGAACTATTTATGATTTGAAATTTCAAATTGAACAATTACACTAATGAATCAACATAATTTTTTTCCATATTAAATTTATGTTGTATATGCTTATTAATTTAAATTTCCAGATGTGTTAAATGTCCTATGTCATAAATTTATATTTACGTTATTTTAAATCTAACATGGTATTTGAGCATGTTCTTTAAAATCCTCAAGATCCATGTATGGAATACATTGTTACTTGTGACAAAAAGTTTCCAAAAGGATTTAACATGTTTGATTTATGATGTTTCTTGAGTATGATTTAGAGTGGTTTCAACCTTGTTGGACTTCATTTGCAAAAAGTAGAATTTTATATCCCATATAGAATTCAATAGACTTAAATGTTTTCTAGATTTCAGGATTGCAATATTTCCAATGGATTCTATCATGTATGAGGGTATGGAATTGGCATGTAATCAAGTACATCAACCTCCATATGTGCCTTGATGTTGGTTGTGATTATTGTTGAAATCAAATGTCCTGGACTTAACAAAATTGTACCCTTCACTCAAGTGAAATCACTTATTAAGCATGGGAAGCTTCTCTACCTTGTTTTAATTCTTGGATTAAGATGTTTTATCAAAACTATAGGGTGTTGAATAATTTCCTTGGAGGACCAAATTTGAGATTCCAGGTAGAGGCAAGGCCTAGAGCCTACAGCCTAGAGGAGGGGGAACAAGGTGTTATTGATATATAAAATCCCAATATAGCAAGGATTTTGATATGTAATTATTTGTTGTAGCATGAAGTTTTTTGGACTCTATAGGACATTTAACCTCTTTGTTTATGTATTTTGGGGAATATATGGATTCCACTTGATGTTTTTTAAGTTGTATGCGCCCTTACTATATACATGAGAAACTTTGCATATTTGTGTATAGTGGTTTGGATTCATAAGAATGATCATGAATTATATATGTAGAGTGAAAATAATTTAAATTTTATGATCAACCTAGCTATGTACCTTGATGTTAGTGGTGCTTATTGTTGAACTATTATGTCCCAACCTTAATGAAAATGTACCCTTCACTCAAGTGAAATCACTTATTAAGCATGGGAAGCTTCTCTACCTTATTTTAACGCTTGGATTAGGAATTTTCATCAAAACTATAATGTCCTTAGAGGACCAACTTCGATTCTGGGTAAAGGAAAGGGATAGAGCCTAGAGGAGGGGGAACAAGGTTCTATTGATGAATAAAAAACAATATATGCAAGGATTTTGATATGTAATTATTTGTTATAGATTGAAATTTTTTTGAACTCTATAGGTCATTTAGCCTCTTTGTTTATGTATTTTGGGGGGGGGGGGAATATGGATTCCAGTTGATGTTTTTTAAGTTGTATGCATGCTTTCTATATACATGAGAAAATTTGCATATTTGTGTATAGTGGTTTGGATTCATAAGGACACTCATGAATATATATGTAGAGTAAAAATGATTTAAATTTTATGAGTATTAGGATTTTTTTGTTCATAAACTGGGGTTCAAGTTGTTTTTAGGGAAAACAAATGAATGTAAATGGAATTTAGCAGGAAGGTTTTTGATGAAATTACCTAAGATGGAGGAGATGGATTACTTTGATGGAAGATGGTGCTTCTATTCTCCCTAATCACATTCGTTATTCAAATAATTGGATTCCCACAAGTCGATTTTTCATGCTACAATGGAGAAAATTAGGAATGCAGGCCAAAAAAGGAAATATAACATGTTTTATAAATTGTATATGTGTTTTAGTTAGACAAAAATGCATACATGCTTCCTTTTCCTATCCTACTTGGACTTCACCATGGTAGTATTGGGTTTGCACTATTGAATTTACTTCAATTTCTTAAATGATATCTTAAAACAATTTGCACTAGTAGGATCACTGAAAGCACAACAAGCACACAAACACAAGAACACAAGTATTTTACTCAGGGAAACTACAAGGGAGAAAACCCCACAAAACTTACTCAGTATAGAACTAAACCATAGCAATTTAAAAACCATATAACTGCTTCTCTCTTCTTTCTGGTGCACTTTTTCTTCTCTCTCTTGCAAACTTGCTTGAGTGAGTGTGTACAAATGCAAGGGAGTGCCTCCCTATTTATATTCTTCACTTGAATTGACATAGGAACTAACAGGGCTGACTTGTCTAGTAAGACACCAAAATAAACATTTATTATAATGACACTTGGGTACTATTGGCCCGACTTACATCCAGAGGTGTAAATTCATTCTTTTAATGACTCGTACATGATCAGACTCAGCTCATGATGGAGGAAAAAAATAAATATATCTATAATATCTTCTGAAGTTACAACACTTTAACACTCCCTCTTAACTAGGAAGGTATTCAACCAAGGTAATAGCTTCTACCATAACTGTACATATGACTGGTGAGTCTCTATATGTCATAGGAAGTTGTTAAGGATTGGAAATTCGTAGGAAACAACAGCAAGGGATTCTCCCCAGTCAACGTTCCCAACTAGACCGTGACTATTTGGTGTAGGAAATCCATCTGGTTTGCGGTACGGCTACCATAGGTCAAGTAACAAAAACAAAGGTTTTACCAGTTGCGGCCCGTTCCACCGTGCATTTGTGTTTTTGACTTAATGTATGAGATGCAAGTGCCTAATTAAAAATGCAGGGTGATAAGGATGCAGGGAGCAGTCACAACGTGATGCGCAGGTTCTTACCTCTCATCTTAGCACTCACAAGCATCTAAATCACATATGAAGGAATGAAGTAAACTAACTACCTATCTATCTATCTATCCCCGAGGAGCCAAATTGTAACTTATTTATGAGTAATGTGTATGTGCATGCATGATAAAGAGAAATTACAGATAGTTGATATTCCTTTCTACAACGCATGAACGATTAAAGATATTTCAATAACTAGATAGCCAATTGTTTTATGAACAACATACATTAATCAGGGTGGTGATTCTTCAGTTAGATAATAGTCTGTATATTCTTCCATTACTTGCAGCGCCTCCTCTGACATGCAATCACACTCCTTCAGGAAAATGAGTGTATATAATGGCATAATAAATTGTTCACAGACTTCTCGGTAATGGCTGTGATACTTGTGTGCCCATAGCAGTTTATACATAGAATAGACAGGCATTCTTTCCCTGTCCCAGATGCACCTGAGGCCGGGGAAAGGTTGATTGCACAATATACAATCTACAAGTATGGAAATCTTATATAATTCCGATCTCTTTTGGGCCACTCCTCCCAAAGCTGCGGCCATGCAAGCTGAAAGACTATTTGATGCAATGCTGGCCCAGTTGAAAATTGTCCCCTGGGTTGCAACATAAAAAATGATGGGCATCCATTCCATTTTGAAGAGCCTGCCATGGGCTCTCCCAAAAATCCTATTAAGCATTACAGTTGTGAACCTATATGGGGTCCTTAATCTTGTTGTATCACAATCACCCATTGGCCTGGTTCTAAAATGTTTTCCGGGAAACAACATTCTTTTTATAGTCTCAACCAGGTCCATTCTAACTTTGTTCAGCCAATCATCAGATAAAAATACTTGTGCTTCTGGCAGGTGGTAGGCCAGAGCTACATATCCTGGGCTATAGGCAGCATAGCCCTGTTTTTCAACATTTTCTAGGATCATTGTGGTTACATTTGCCCAGGGCAGAATCCAACCAATTACTTCAGAGCATGGGAATAGCTCTAGTCTGGTGGAAATATTTATCAGTGAAGATCTCTCTATGTTGGCATATATGGATTCTTCTTCCAAGACCATATCGGGAACTTCTCTGCGCGTGATCAGCCTATAAATCTCCCCCCACTGGTATTCAGGTTCCACACCAAATATACACTTGGTGTCTTCGTATATGTATTCTATTTTGGTAATGACTTCCACTTCTGGCTCCTCCTCGACCACATGGGCCTTCTTCTTTTGCATTTTTGACATTGTGAGTTCGAAATATTCCTGTCATATATACAATTTATCATCATCAAGAATCTTCCACCTAAGTTGCAAATATTAAGACACAATGTGCAGTGTTCAGTTACTTTGTCTATGTTTAACATGATGGAAATCAGTCAAATGAAGCTCATATATGCAAGCTAACACTACTTTTCAATACCACAATAGTTCTAACAATAAAGTCCAACAGGAAGGAAATCTACATAGAATTGAAGAAAACTCGGGCTATTCACGGGCGCCATGAGCATTGTGTTGCGCGGGAAAAATAGAGAAAAATATGCAAGTTCTAACGGTGCTTTAACAAAATACTACCCATGTGATTCTAACCTATCAAACATCATGCAATGACATATCTTCTTCCACCGGCTAGGGGTTCGATACTGAGCTTGAATGGGGTCGCGCAGAACCGTGTAGGAAAAAACGGCTGGGGTTTAAAGGATGTGGGTAGCACAAAAACAAGATAAACAGCCCAAGCCCCACAGGGAGAGGCCGCAGAAACCTGATCCTACCCAAGCATCATCACATAGGGTGGATTGGTGCAGACAGAATAACGACCGTCTGCACCAAACCCCCTCATTCTCTATGCGTCGGGCTGCATAACGAAAGGTCATGGAGGGAAAACTACTCGGGTTCAAAACGCCCACACTAACAGTCATGATACGATCCCCTCCTTACTATATATGCATGTAGCTAACGGGGTGAAGAAAAATGAAATGGCCACAACAAAACCTAACCGAGCGAAAACCTCATCAAATGCTCAAACGAAATGGGGTAATGCAATAGAAGCCTACCTGGCACTACTGCGTAATCGATGGGAAGAAACGCGGTCAAGCTCCCATAGTGGTGCCACCTGGACACGGGTACACTGACAGCAGGGTCCGAATGAGCTTGAGAGCATGACAACGCATGAGCGACAGTGAACAACAGTCCAAAATTGAGTAATAGAAAATAAAATAATCCAAACAACCCCAACCCCATATATATATATATGGTCAACACGCGCGGCAGGGAAAATCATCGGCTGGCGGAACACTATGGATCGGGGAGCGAAAGCACCATACCTTCTGCAACGTCGGATGACAAAACCACTAGACCATCCGCAGGGACAGCCGAGAGATAATAAACAACGCACATCAAAAATTTAAACCATAGGAGCAGAAGCGGGACGGGAGCCGCAACGGCGAAATCGTGAAGGATAAGTCAATCCGCAACGTGAGTAAAGTCTGAATCGGAAGAAAAAATACTAACACATCGGCAAGGTTAGCGCTTCGGCAACCGTAATGGTGGAACCGTAAAGGGTATCACCATCTGCAATGTCAGGGTCTTAAAACGACCGAACAACCGAAAAAGGTAAAGATTTCTGCAGCCGCAAAGGCAGAAGGCCAAGACTTACAAGATCGATGAAAATATCAAAGTGGGAGTCGAAAGCCAAACAGTAATCGGGAGAGTTAGCAGTTTTCCATCCGTAACTGCGGAGGAAGAAGTCATAAGAGTTTCGATGCAAAACCAAAAAGAAGCCGATGAGAAAACCAACGTATCGGAGAAAGTTAACAAAGCCAAAACCGATTATCCATCCGCAACGGCGGGGGGAAAAGGCAAATACAATTCCAATTCAGTCATGCTAAAAACGCATTTAAAAGCAAAGATGAAGTTTGATCAAACATTGGATTTTTCAAGCGTTAGAAGAAAAATTTAAAAGAAGTGGTAGATCAATCCAAGCATTAGGAAATCATTCTGGAAAATCATTAGATCAAATCAAGGAAGAAAATATAACTAATCTAAGCAAAGAAGGGTCCCAAAATTTTTTGGAATTTTGGGAAAATGTTGCAGCTACAACAATTGGCGACTACCTGGTGAACCCCAGATTTCTGACTTAACTTCTTCCCAGTGCAAGACCGTCTAGATGAAAAGTTGAAATCTTCTAGATGCTTGTATTCCTAAGCTGGCCAACTCATGCATTTAAATCATTGAGAAGCAGTCTATTTTGTGGGAAATGGTAACACCAGAAATATTTGCAAGTCTGAATAACTCTTTTGAGGCCTGATAAGTGAGGTTTATTTTTCCCGTCCTTAGGTAGTTTCTAGCTTTGACACCACAGGATTGTAACAGATAGTAAACAACATTACCCTTTTGTTCCTCATTCCCATGCCAACTGCACTTTTGTGCTATTTGAACTTTAGTTCTTTTGAGTCCTCCATCTTCCTTTCTTTCTGAATTTTATTCAGGATCCTCTATCCATAGTATCCTTTTGTGTGAGAGAAGAATTGGCTTTTCATCTCATGGATGGAGAGGAACTTTTGGCAATTTGAGATTCATGTTTTCGATACTTTGCTTTGATATGTATTGTTTCTTTAAGGATTTTTGACTCTTGATAGCTTTTAGCTTTTCTGAAATTATGGCATCGGATCATTTATATATGATATGCTGTTTACCCTACTTCCTTTCCGTGGGTCCTTTGCTGTCACCCCCTTGGACATTTAAGATGTGAAATGGATGGAGCCTCAAAATAGTATTCCAAACCTCTTTTACTTCTGATTTATTTACAGGGGTTAAGTAAGACTTCAATGAACACATGACCAGTTAGGAACACTGATACTTGAAGACATTCTGTATTTCACAGCATAGTCTTTTCCTCAAGATTTTAGTTAACTAAGAACCCTGATGTTTCCATTGCAACCAAAATTTTGCCTCTTTATTCAAAACCAAAGACACTACTAACAAAGCAATAAAAATAAAAGAAAACAATATCAAAGCAATAAACCAAAAGAAAATAGCATCGAAGAAATAAAGAAAAACAAATCAATTTATTTATGTACAAAACAAAAGAAAAGACAAAAAATTGCCAACTCCTGAAAATCTTTAATTCTAGGGAGTTAAGGGGTGGGATGGATTATAGACATGAGATATCTAACCATGGTCTGGCTGTGCTATTTTTGAAATTGAACACATGTCTACTATCCTACAGTCATCCCTTTCAGCCTGAGGAAGTTGAAGGAGCTCAGGTTGAGTGTCAATCATAGAACTGGCCTTTCTTGAGGTATGATGTCTTAGCTTAAGCTCAGTCAAATAATTTCCCAGGACAGAATCAACAGATTCATTACCTTCTCCTAGCTTAGTGACAGTATGCTTCATGTAAGGCTCTCTCAAAATCTTTATCTGATTTGGGGTACCCTTGAGAGGTAACAATAAATGAGACCAATTTGAAGCGAAATAACCCTTCAACCTAGTAGACCAATCTCGGTTGAGAATAAGCCCATATCCACCTGGTATGTCAACCACCATAATTGTTAACACCCAAAAAGTGTTCACTACCTCATCTACCCCACTACATGGCTCATTTGTCCATTTTCCTACCATATTTCCCTGAAAATCCCACTAAAAAGCCTCCAAAAGGCCATAAAACCATCTAAAAAGCCTCCAAAAGGCCTAAAATGCCTCCAAAGGGCCAAAAAACCCCTTTTTTCCTCCAAAATATCCAAAATTCCTCTAAAATAGCAAAAATCCCCAAAAGGGAAGAAAAATATAAAATAATGAGGAAAAGGAGGAAAAAACCCTATACAGCTGCCCTAAACCACATGGTTTCCAAAACCATGGGCCGGCACTCCACCACTAAAAAACTATAAATAGGTGATGGAGACCCCTTATTTCACATCCACAATCATAAGCATCCTTACTCTGCCAAAACAGCTCTGGAAACCCTAGCTCACCCTTGAGCTACTTTCACCATTGAGAGCCCCTTTTGGCCCATTTCCACCATCGGAGAAGGACAAGGAGCAGGCTGGAGCTTGGAGCAACCGTCTTGGATCACTGCAAAGAGCTTCACCAACCTTCACATTGGAGGTAATATCAATATAAGAACCATTCTTTACATTTTGTTGTTTTGTTTCATGCATATATTTAGAGTAGTTCATTTTTCTGTTTAGCATTTTTATTTACATTTTACTAAACTGCGACTAAGGAGTCACTTCTCCTTAGTAGGTGCTCATTCGCACAAGCTAGGGGTAAAACCCTAGCTACAGTTTTGGCGACTCCACTGGTTTTCTTTTGAATCTCTGTTTTCAGTTTAAAAAATTATTTAGCTTTTTCCTTTCGGCTGTCCCTTTCGGCCGCCGTAAACTGCATTTTTTCCCTCTGCAGTCGCGTCTCGACCACGTCTTTCAGGCCTTTACCTGCGACCCGACCATGGCTATCAGACCGTCTCCGGCGCCCTGCCGGTGGATTCAATTCTGTTACCTGCGATCCGACCAGAGCTATTCAGCCTGTTTGTTGCGATCTGGTTGTGCCTGTCGGCCATTTTCCTATGTCTCGACCACGACTTTCAGCCCATTTGCTGCGACCCGAACGCGGCTTTCAGCCCCCTCACTGCGACCCGACCGCGACTTTCAGCCCCTTCCCTACGATCAGACCGCCTCTGTCGGCTAGAAATCCGCGACCTGTCCGCGCCTGTTGCTTTCAAACCCACTGTCTGACCGCACGATTTCGCCTCAGACCCACGTTCTTGTTTTTGAACCCAACCCCTTTGCTGCAATATTTTATGCATCTGCACAGCCATCTATTCCACCTGCAGCCCTACTTCCTTACAGCCTTTTCTGCAACATCATTTCTGTTCCCTTTTACAGAATCTGTTTAAAATTTCAGCATTTTAATTCAGAAAATTTTGCATGTTAAAGTTTTGAATTCAGTATTATTGTTAGTTAGAAGGTTTCCCCTTTGTGTGGCACTTCTATTTTGGGTTCATCACCTCACGAGCACACACTCTGTCACCTAATTCAAGTGAGACTTAAAAAACTACTTAACTCAACCAACATTCTAACCCCACTTGGGGAACACAAACGAATCTTTGTAGTTAGGTAGGATCGAGGGGATAGGCTTCCAATAACACCCCTCGGTTACTTACACTTGAGACATAGCTTTTGTCCAATTAGGGAACCAAAATCCCCTAGTACTTTTTGGCACGGTCACCACTAGTTTACCAGAGGGCCTCTCCCTTAGGAGGTTTGAAGTCGCGAGATTGGTTCCGGAGGCCTGAGTGGAATACCGCACTCCATTCAGTAACTAAAGGGCTACCTTTCCCAGTTCTCAGGATATCCCTGTATAGGGGTATTGCAGTAAAAGGACCAAACGACAGATTCACCTTTCTGGACGTGTCATGAACGGGGTATCTTAGTTTCCATTCTTCTAGGATTGACTACCCGATATCCCTCCCGGTAGGGGGATATCTTAGCCAGTTGGCTTTCCTATTCATATTGTCTGACTTGGATTTCATCACCTTGCAGAGGATATGTCTAGTTGAGTCAGAATACTTTTAGTTAGGTGTTTGCATGCTCCCTTACCTCCTTTTGGTCTAGTGAGTCCACCGTTTTTTATTTTTAGGAAACCTGCTGTTTGTTGGTATTATGACCATTTATGTTGACACTCCACCTATTGTAGCACAGCTGTTACAGTAGGTGTTTTGAGTTGGTTGTTGGCCTGAGTGCCTTATTTTTTGAGCTCTCCTTCTACACACTCGGTTGCATTAGGGTTTTTGAGCTGTTTTTTACTCACCTCAACCCATAGAGATTTGACACCATCTGTCACCATTGAGTCCCCGAGACATTCTCGGTGCCTCAGGGGTGAACCCTCACAGCACGGTTCACTTGACACCACCTATCATCGACACAGATCATCTTCACTTGATACCACTTATCATAGATCTCGAGCCTTGTCACTTGACTCCACTCGTCAGCGGAATCGGACTCCGTCACCAGATATTGACGCCCCGTATTTTACTTCCGATTCTGAGCCCGAGTCTGAGAACCCCATTTACACTGCCCCTACTAGCCCCATGGCTGGCGTGACTTCCACTCCCTTCTTGGTAGGGACCATTGGTGGCACATCCACCACTACACCAGTGACCACACCCGCTGTGGGTATGCCCTCCACAGGGCCCCCATCTACCATTCCCCTCATGGCACCTATTCCCGCAGCGGGAATACCTATTTCCACTCCATCAGTGGTTCACACTACCCATGGTGGTGCAGGACCTTCCTATACCACCTTAGTTCCCCCACTTGGGGGAAACCTCCCTAATACTACCCCTCCACTTGGGGGCATTGGCCCCAACTTGGTCCAACCCACTACCATGTCACATCCTTCTTCTAGTTTTCCATTCATGGCTAGCCTCAACCTGCCTGACCTAGCCATATTGACCAACGACCCTATCCGACACGACCTTGCGTGGCCTCACATGCCCACCAAGCTCCCCTCTGACATCCCTAAGTTCGAGGGCAAGGCAGGTGAGGACCCACAAAACCACATTATGTCTTTCCATCTATGGTGTTCCTCCAACTCCATAGTGGATGACTCTATCCGCCTCCGTCTCTTACAGCGCACCTTCACTAGCTCTGCAGCCAAGTGGTATATCGAGCAACCCCATGAAACCCATGCCACCTTTACTTCCCTTGCCTCAACCTTCCTGCAGTTCTTCCAGTTACCTGTCCGCTATGACGCGGGCGTTGAGATCCTCCAATCATGCAGACAAAACACGACTACCCACATCACGGACCACATTCATGAGTGGCGTCGACGCCGTAGCTTATGCAAGATCAAATTAGACAACCGTATATTCCTAGATTGGTTCCTCAAATCCCTTCTTCCTGTCATTGCTAAGGATGTGGCATCCGAAAGACCCCAGTCTAAAGAAGAGGCCATCCTTAAGGCCCAACAATTCGACCTCATTTACGCCCAGTCGGGTTATCTCTATACCATTATACCTGACGCCCCTCGCGGTGATTCCTCCCAGCACGATGCGTCGGGGGCATCCCACGCTGCCGACGGTATCATTGGCCATGTCTCTTCGCATCCTCAACTATTTTCCATAGCACGTCCTACCCCTGGCGCTGACCTTTCGCAGGCTACCTCCCAGTCTGGAATAACCAACTCGTATGCTCCCATGGCACACCACCATTCTCATAGACCCTCATGTCCACCTCAGTGTTTTGGTCATGCGACTCCCACTTACGCCCCCTCGGTCGTACCTCAGCCCTACTACCACCAGCAGGCTGCACTAGCTCTTGCGCCTTCACAAGCCCAACCCACTTATTACCCGCCACAGGCTGCCCCTGCGACAAACCCACAACCTGCTCCACATCCCTATCAGCAACCCGCTCAATTTGTTGCACCTGCACAGCCTCCACCTGCATATCATCCACCGCAGCCTGCTCCAGCACCTGCGTAACCTCAGAATCCACCTGCTGCCCAAGGGAAAGTTTACGCCCAACAAAACCCACCGCAAAACCAGAACAACCAATGCAACCAGGGCCAACAAAACCACAGCAGGGGCCGAAATCATGGAAATAACCAACCTGCAGACCAAGCTGGTCAACCACCTAATCCCCCCGATAATAATAATGCGGCCCCTACTAACCAGAACCCTGATCTCCCGCCCAAGCAGGCCAAAAACCCCAATTTGTGAACAAACCATCCTTGTTCTATTTGCGGGGTCTATGGCCACTACACACATTTTTTCCCACACATGGAGCGAGTTCGGAAAATTTGGGCTGAAGATGCCCATCGCCAAGGGTAGGCGGCTCCTCAGGCACCACCCAACCCCCCACAACCTCAGCAGCCACCTTTGGTGCTGCAAAACCCCTTACCAACCCAAGGCGTAGTGAACACCCAACCATTGGCTCCCCCTCAAGCCAACGCACCAACCCAACAAAAAATCACTTACGCTGCTCCTAATCAACCCATGCATGACTCAGGTACCCACCACTTGTTGATGATGTCCTCCGATGAGGTCAACCTCCAGACCCGGCGAAACCAATATGGCTCCACCTCTGAAGCCCCTCCCGCCGATAAACCCACCAACGCTCATCCCACTGATCAGGCGTTACGTATACCTCCACCTCCACTAGATGGCGCTCCCAAAGCACCTCGTTTCCCGCTTCGCTGTATCAACAATAACCCCAATGCGCAGGCTGCGTCAAACTACAATATTGTTGATGACTTAGCCCAATCTCCCACATCCATGTCTGCGTTAGAAGTCTTAAAAAACTATCCTTCGCAGCGCAAGACTTTACTCTCAGCCATTGGGGCTATCGATCCAAATGATTCAAATGTAATGGCGTTTGATTTGGACCAATCCGAACCCCGCATGCCTTCCACTTTAGCATTCCAAGTTTTCATCTCCATTCGGAATTTTGTCGTCCATCGATGCATTATTGATGAAGGTGCCTCTACATGTGTCATCTCCACCTCCATCTGGAAGAAAATGGGATCCCCCACTCTCCATCAGTCCTCTACTGCGTTGCGAGCCTACGACAGTCGTTCGGCTCAACCACAAGGCCTCTTAACTAACGTCCTCGTCCAGCTGGCTGGCAAAACGGTCCTCATCAACATCGAGGTTATTAATGCATAGCTTGATTATAACCTTTTACTTGGTCGTAGCTACATGTATGCCATGCGGGCGGTTGCTTCTTCCATTTTTCGTACCATGATGTTCCCTCATGAGGGACGCGTGGTCAAGGTTGACCAACTCACCTACCATGATCCCAATGCCCCCGCAGCACCCAAAAATGTTCTCCCCATGGTTGAACAACCTATTTCGAGTACCACCACTTCAGTTGTTTCCTCTATGGGGCCCGTAGTTTACTCAGATGCGCCCATGACCTCGACCTTCCAATCTATTCCACCCCCGTCACCCGCCACTGACGTGTCCGACCTATGTACCCTGTCCCATCACACGCAAACTCCTACTAATCAACCGCCCTTGTTGCCTAAACCCCCTTTGGTACCTAGTCACATTGGTGCTACCCCCATCCATACCATTCCTTTCCTTTTCCCTCCATCAGGAGTAGTTAGCGCCCCGGTCATGGCTACCCTCAGCCTCCCTGGTTTAACCTTAGGATTACCCGTTTGGTATCTTTCGCCTCCCGTTCCCCCACCGACACCAGATGTCATCCTGCAACCGGTGCAACCCATTGTCACTACGATTCAACCACCTCCCGGTGTCGCTACCCCATCGTCCTCTACGATCCCCCCTCCTCCTCTTACCAAACCCACTGGGGGCAGAGGCCCCCAACCTTACTCTGCTGTCCCACCTCCCAAGATAGTAAAAAACCCCCCTGTGTTTCGTGCTCCTCCCAAATGCTCGTTGTGTGATGAATTGGGCCATGCGACTCACCAATGTCCTCAGTTATCGGCACTACAGGAACACATGCAAACGCTTGACGATGACCCCACTATCCCGGTTGTCTACCTTGATCCAACCCCTAAGCCTCGCGACAAATCCCTACGCACTAACCACCCCTGTGCCATATGTGGTATTTACAGGCATTACACCGTTCACTGTCCCGATCTCCCCGATTACAGAGTAGCTCTCTTTGAGATGAACAATATGGATCTTGAGACAGCACCACCCACCATTGAGGAGATCCACCCCCCGGTGTCTTCCCCTTAAGGAGAGGTTAATACCATTTATATGATCTCTTCAACCACTACTCCCTCGTCAACCGATTTGACGACACAAACATTCCGTACTAATGAGGAAATCCTCGAGGCTCTCACTGCCCCGGAGAATCCCTGGGATGACATGCACCATCGTTCCTACTTCCTCCCAGATGAATCCTCCTCTAACACTGCTACCCAATTTGCAGTTGAATCCAAATATTTCCTTCCCCCCAAGGTCGACTAGTTCAAGGACCCTATTCCTGCTCCTGATGCCTTCGAAGAGGGTAACATGGCCAACATCTCACCTGTCATCCAAATTGATATCGCTGCCCCAGGAAGCACCCTCGAACCCAATGACAATGCAGGTATGAGTTTGACGGAATACCTGTATCTCCCGGATCTGAAATCAGCCGGTCGGATCGTCCAGAAATGCCACCTCAGCTCTGGTCCACTCTGATCTCTAGTCAAAGTCAAATAGTACAAATGACACTTGTCATGTTGGGCCCACTTACTATTTATAGTCCATTGACTTTTTTCTTGTTTTGGCCGTACTAAACCCATACGAAGTCCGTTTTTTGAACCGTTTCCACCATTGGAATCAACACGACGAGCCCGTCATGCTAGTCGCCTCGGTTTGCATGCCCCATTAGCCATTCTCCATTTTTTCACACTTGTTATATCACCGGATTCATTTTTCCGAGCTCATGATGATGCTTGAGATCATTTCTCACTCTCACTTGGTACAATTTCAACATTGTGTCCCGACACCTTGCTACCTCGATTTGCTCGCCACATCGGCCTCCATCAGATTGTTCCACACTTTTTACATGAGCCATCCACTCCTAACATACTGCAAATGTTTCGTTATTTTTCCACCATTCATTCACCCCACAAGGAGGCCCACCATTGTTCCCCCCCACCCTCGTTCCTGGTCATCATAAATGTTCCTTGATTGAACACTTCCTCCTTGCCTGGCCATTCCATTAATTCAGAGTCTTCTTATTGCTTTCAGACTCCTTAAAATTGAAAGCAACCACGAGCATGAACTGTCCTGGGCTTGTAAAATCCACACGGCAGTACCATTCCATTAATTCAAAGTCTTCTTATTGCTTTTAGACTCCTTAAAATTGAAAGCAACCACGAGCATGAACTATCCTGGGCTCGTAAAATCCGCACGATAGTACCATTCTATTACTTCAGAGTCTTCTTATTGCTTTCAGACTCCTTAAAATTGAAAGCAACCACGAGCATGAACTGTCCTGGGCTCGTAAAATCTGCACGACAGTACCATTCTATCACTTCAGAGTCTTCTTATTGCTTTCAGACTCCTTAAAATTGAAAGCAACCACGAGCATGAACTGTCCTGGGCTTGTATAAATCCACACGACAGTACCATTTTATACACACACTTCTTCTCGTTCCCTAACCCATGAAGAAGTCCCCTCGTTCCTCTTGGTGCTATGATCGATCCTCTCGGCAGCACCCCCAATTAGGTCGCCTTTGTTCAAAGTATTCTGCAGTTTCCGGCCATTTTACCATAACTTGAGTCTCCCTCAGCCTAGTCACCCTCCTAGATCCAATACAGCTATGACTCCCTTACCACCAGTTAGTTTCATATGCTGCCCGATCCTCCCCACCCTCATACTCTGAACAAAGGAAGTTTGAGTCCCCCACTCTACTTTCCCAGTTAGTCCCCCCAGTTTATCCATCCTGCCATCAGTACTATCACATTTCGGTTTTTCACCTCGCGCTCCTGTCAAGGAAACATCATTGCCTTGATAGTTGCAGGTCTCCCTCTGTCGACAACAGCCCCTCTATTCCAGAGGATAGACCCAGAGGCCCCTACACCTTGGACCCATCACCATCTGTGGTGAGTGCCTACGGACCATTTTGGGAGGAGTCATCATTTCCTCTCTGAATGGTTGTTTCTCACATGCTCGACTTCAGCACCTTGATCGCATCGTTGAGAATCGCGCAGGGTTTATATCCCTTCCATTATTTGTCGAAGACCCCGGATTTCCCCCGACTCTAGCACATTGGTGAGTCACTTCAGAACGCCCAGTTATATGTTCCCGTGGATGTCCGGGCTGTGTTGGCGATTGTATTCGGAAGCCATCCAGTTCCATGCTTCCTTGAGTACCCAGTTCAGTTCCAGTTCAATGTACCATTGCAAGTCTGACCCTTGTCATTGCAGCTCATCAGTTCCTTTGGTACCATATTCAGTAACACTGTTGTCATTCCAGTGCATCAGTTTTTCATCTCAGATATGGTCAGCCCAGTAGTATGTCCCAGATTTGTGTCCCTTCTGGACCCTTATGATATACACAATGGTTGTTTATGTATCCTACAGGCCCCCCTTTTCGGGCCTCACAGTTATTTTTATATATCTTGATACGAGCATGGGTATGCCCGCCTCGTCCATATATTGAGATTCTTCCTCATTTAGTATTTGAGGCCATGTATATGTCAGGTCCCCATATTTTGGACCCCATTGTTATTTTTATGGTATATCCTGATACGAGCATGGGAATGCCCGCCTCGTCCATATGATCAGATGATTCCTCATCCATTATTGAGGTTATGTACTTTTAGTTCTTGCAGTTGGTTCGGGATCATTGTTCCGGGCTTCAATTTGTTTCTTCTCTTCTCCACATCCTAAGAAAACCATATATGACTTATGATGTCCATCGGCCATACGATGAGCTCCTGCCCTCACACATCAGGGGGCAATCTGTTAACACCCAAAAAGTGTTCACTACCTCATCTAGCTCACTACATGGCTCATTTGTCCATTTTCCTACCATATTTCCCTTAAAAACCTTGAAAATCCCACTAAAAAGCCTCCAAAAGTCCATAAAACCATCTAAAAAGCCTCCAAAAGGCCTAAAATGCCTCCAAAGGGCCAAAAAACCCCTTTTTTCCTCCAAAATATCCAAAATTCCTCTCAAATAGCAAAAATCCCCAAAAGGGAAGAAAAAATATAAAATAATGAGGAAAAGGAGGAAAAAACCCTATACAGCTACCCTAAACCACATGGTTTCCAAAACCATGGGCCAGCACTCCACCACTAAAAAACTATAAATAGGTGATGGAGACCCCTTATTTCACATCCACAATCATAAGCATCCTTACTCTGCCAAAACAGCTCTGGAAACCCTAGCTCACCCTTGAGCTACTTTCACCATTGAGAGCCCCTTTTGGCCCATTTCCACCATCGGAGAAGGAGAAGGAGCAGGCTGGAGCTTGGAGCAACCATCTTGGATCACTGCAAAGAGCTTCACCAACCTTCACATCGGAGGTAATATCAATATAAGAACCATTCTTTACATTTTGTTGTTTTTTTCATGCATATATTTAGAGTAGTTTGTTTTTCTGTTTATCATTTTTATTTACATTTTACTAAACTACTACTAAGGAGTCACTTCTCCTTAGTAGGTTCTCATTCGCACAAGCTAGGGGTAAAACCCTAGCTACAATAATGTCAATAAATTGACATATCTTGTTATTTGCAGAAAAACGAATGAGGACATTTTTCATCTCTCCTACTACTTTGACACCTGTGCTATCTAATTGCGTTACTTCCCAAGGTGTGGACTCTGGCTGTCCATTAATATTTTTGCAAACCTCCAGTGGCATAACATTCACCGCTGATCCATAATCTACCAAGCAATTATGCACATTATGATTCAGCATTTCTAGGGTCAAAAGAAAAGGCGGGGTGTTAGCTTTTTCTTCCCAACCTAGTTCTATGTCTTCTTCTCCTGGTTGGTTTTGAGTGGGTATATCCTTTTTGAACTCTTTAGTTTCTTTAGTTCTTCCCTCATTAACACCTCCCTCTTATTCTACAGGTTTGACATTCTCACTGATTAGCTCGGCCTCTTGGTTGAGAGTAGTGGCTTTAGGTGTTTTGACTTCAATATTGATTTCTACTTGTCTCTTGACATTCTCCTGCAATTTTTTAATCTTCGAAATTATTGCATTGTCCTTAATTGTTAGGTCTGTATCTTTTGTTGTTGCAGGTGTGTATTCAAACTTGAGATCATTCTCTTCTGTGTTGAACAGCGAGACACCATTCCATAAGAACATGGTATCATTATCTTGTTTCTTAATGGTCTGGTTTTTCTCTTCTTCTTCATCGCTATCTTCAGTCAATCTAGAGTCTAGCAGCTTATTCATCACCAATGTTATTGAATTTAACCATTGAGGACACTTCTTTTCAGAATGAGGTTGTTGGTGGAAAGTGCAGAAATTGTCCCCCCCTACCTCTATTATGTTCATTGCTGCTAAATTTGGTGGAGGGGTTTTCCATTGGTTGCTATCCTCTCTTTTTGGATAGTATGGTTTATAAGTTTTCTGAATTTCCCTTTTTTTCTTTATATCTATTATTCGTTTGGATAGCTTCTGCATCATTTTCAGCATTCCCTCCAACTCATGTGATTGCTCCTCTTTAGTTTTAGACAGCAATAAGGTTCTTTTCCTGGTAGTCTTTTCTTCAGGTAGATCAGGATAATCTTCTATACTTTCCCTTTCAGCCTCTACCCTTTCTACCTCTTCATAAGTCTCTACCAATGTAGTTTTGTCTTTCATCTTGGAAAACATGGCCAGCTCAGGTCCTAGGGATGAGGTATAATACTCAATTAAGACTTTGTCTGAGGGTTTATCAGTTCTAGAAAAGTTCTTAAGTATATTGAAAATCTTTGTGTAAAATGATGCACCTTCTCATCCTTCTGTTTTCTTAACAGACCAAGACCTTTCATCAGCGAGGCATGTGTCTTTTGGGCTGTTTATTTACTTCGGAAAACCCTTTCGAAGGTGTCACAATTAGGAATAGAGTTTGCAGGCAAACCGAAATACCAGGATGTTGCTGCTCCTTTCAAGGTGTGTGGGAACAATCTACAGACCACATCTTCATACTCCCCAGCCTTAGCCCTTCAATTTCTAAATAAAAGCTTTGCAAATGGTCATCTACATCAATTCTTTCCTTCGGGTCAAACTTAGGCAACAGCTTGTCAAAGGCTTGAGGTAGGTTATGCAAAGGAGGCGTGAGGTTCAAAGGTGATCTAGCTCTCCATGCTGGCAATGGGTTGGGCTGATTCACAATCATACCAGCCATGAGCACAGGTATAAGAAAAAGAGTCTGAGAAAACCTGTAAGTCTACTTTGGTCAAGTTAAAAGCTTCCAGATATATGCTGGTGGGGTAATCTTGGGAAAATAAGTTTCCGCGGCCAGCCATGCACTAGCGGCCCCCCTTCTAGTGCTAGAAACTATTGAGGCCTGCAAATTCATAGGCAACAACAACAAGGGATTCTCCCCAGTCAACGTTCCCAACTATCCTGTGACTGTTTGGTGTAGGGAATCCATCCGGTTTGCGGTCCGGATACTGTAGGTCAAGTAACAAAAACAAAGGTTTTACCGGTTGCGGCCCGGTCCACCATGCATTTGTGTTTTTGACTTAATGTATGAGATGCAAGTGCCTAATTAAAAATGTAGGGTGATAAGGATGCAGGGAGCAGTCACAACATGATGCGCAGGTTATTACCTCTCATCTTAGCACTCACAAGCATCTAAATCACATATGCAGGAATGAAGTAAACTAACTACCTATCTATCTATCTATCCTCGGGGAGCCAAATTGTAACTTATTTATGAGTAATGTGTATGTGCATGCATGATAAAGAGAAATTACAGATAGCTGATATTCCTTTCTATAATGCATGAACGATTAAAGATATTTCAACAACCAGATAGCCTATTGTTTTATGAACAACATACATTACTCAGGGTGGTGATTCCACAAAATAAACCAGAAATCATTTAAACAAGAACATAGGTTCTAAGAGTTAGAACGATCTCACAATTAATGGACAAAATCTGGAAAAGCAAAATAGTTCATCTTTCAGCCATCCACAGCATAACATTTGAAAGTCCCACCGATCTTTCTCCAACAGGAAAACAATAACTCTTTATTGCAAAAAAAAATAGTTCTTCTTACAATATTGCTTTACATGTCCAACTGGGAAAAAGCCCCTTTTCCCTCTAAGTCTTCTATATTTATACAAAAGGGTGAGACTGTTGGGATGCCCAAAAATGACCCTTGGGCTTCCCAACTTTTCGCCTCCCAAAACTTTCTCAAATATCTACAAAATCGTTACATTCACAAAAAGTGACCAATCCTTTACGAGGAGGGTCCCACTTGGGTGTCTAGAAACTTCTTCCACGCCAAAGCTTCAGAGGCGATTCCTTCAAAGGCACAAGGTTCCAGAAACTGAATGTTGATTTCAAACTTTGTAGGCTGGTTCTTTATAGCCTCAATCCTGGCCGCACTCAACCGAAGCTGATCCTCTAGAAGCTGAACGCTGATAGCAGAGTGATCTACTTCACTCCTTAAGATATTCTCATCCAGAGATTTAATATGATGTATTATTGCTTCCTCCTCTTGATATCTCTTCTACAACAACTCCACAAATGAGTTGTGGTCTAGAAAAGCATCAAGCATCTGCTCGGCCTCTATCTGGCACCGGTTGTAGGTAATAAGGAGCCTTCTGAAAAACTTTGTGCATGCTCCTTTCATCTTTTTAACGGCTTTCTTGAAATCCTCTGCGGTATTTATAGAAAATTCTAGTAAGTCATAATCCCGCTTGAGGGCCTGTTGATCCTTTGATGGTAGCTCTGCTGGAGCTTCTTCATTATTTTCTAGCCTCACCATTCTTGCAGTCAGGACTTCAAGAACGTCCTGAGATCTATCCACAAAGTAAGAGGAGGTTTCCAGGATTTCCTCTAATCGGCTATCTACCTGCAAAACTTTACATCTCTATTCTTCTATGGCAGTCTGTAGCTACAGCATCTTGGCCTTTTGGGCCAGCATATGCTCCTTGAAGGGTTGTAGATTGACCTGCTGCTCCCTTACTTCCTCCAGGGCAGTTGTTAGCGAAGAAATCTGCTCTTGATTTTTCTTTTCCTGTTCTTAGGTGTGCATCTCACTGGCCTCCAAGATGATCTTTTGCTGCTCTTCTAGCTCTTCTACCTTTCCCAGCAGTCATTCCTTCTCCATCTTTAGCTCTTGATATTCTTTCTGCACTTTCTCCATGAATTCTTGTGTAGTCTCCCTAACTTGTCTCTCCACTTGGAGGAGCTACAGTTCACCATTTGAGGCTCTCATCTCTTCTTTCATGTCCTCATACTTCCTTTTCAGCCTATTACTTTCCTCTCTCTCTTTTCTCAAGGTGTCTTTCAATTGTGCAGAGGACTTCTTGGACTGCTCCAAGTCTGTCATAATCTTGTCCACATTATCCTCTAAGGCGTGGATCAGTACAACTCTGGCTTGGATGGTGAATCTGGGATCCCGGTCCGTTCCAAGAACAACTGGTGTATCAGTGATCATCTTCCTAGACATACTTCCTGTTTCAATCTTCCTTTCTATTCTCTTCACTATCCTCTTGGTCTCCCTGTCATAGAAAATAGTATTGAAATCAGGTATCTCTTCCCCTACCTTCTGTACAAAGGGGACCAGCTTGAGTGTGGGGACCATGGGTGTGCTGGTAGCAGGTACTTGTGGGTCCTGAACCTTGGGGTTCTCCATGTATTGGGTCTGCCCTCCAGCTGTGTCAGAGGCTGACTGTTCTGTCTGTGTCTGTGTCAGCTTTAGCCTCTTTTCTTCTTGTTTCTGTAGCTCTTCATCGAGCTTCTTTTTCTTTTCTTCTTCTTCTTTCCTTGCATCTTCTTCAACTTTTCTAGCTGCCTCTTGCACAGCTTTTATTTTCTCTTCTTCTTCTATGTCCAGCCACCCTGCAGCTTCCTGTGCCAACCTTTGGGCTTCCTCATTTCTTCTCTTGGCCTCTTCCTCATCCTTTGCTTGTTCATCTCCCTTCCCACCTTTGGTGACATTCTTCTTCTTGAACCTTCTCCTCAAGGCTGTCATGTTCAAGGCACTTCAGAAGACAGATTCTTCCCTATCCCAATGGTAGGTGTATTCGAAGTGGACATTATTTTCTTTGCAGTTCTCTGCCACTTGACCGCGGGAATCATTTCTGTGGAAGGGCATCTTGCCAAAATGAAACCTTTCTAGATCTTCTACAAATTCATTCACTTTCTTCACCCTGTTGAATATGTAACTTCCTAACTTGAAGGGAAAAGGAGGATAGGCAGCCTTCTTATGCTCAAACAAGAAGCTCCCTATTCCAGCCAAGAAGACTTGCCTAACTACCTCCTTGTGGATGATGTAATCAGTGGTGTATTTGGGCAGCAGGGAAGGTGCTCTTGATCCTCCAAACATTCTAAAGTAAAGGCCATCTTCAGTCAGATAATATTCTGCATATTATTCCATTACTTGCAGCACCTCCTCTGACATGCAATCACACTCCTTCAGGAAAATGAGTGTATATAATGGCATAATAAACTGTTCGCAGACTTCTCGGTAATGGTTGTGATACTTGTGTGCCCACAGTGGTTTATACCCAGAATAGACAGGCATTCTTTCCCTATCCCAAATGCACCTGAGGCCAGGGAAAGGTTGATTGCACAATATACAATATACATGTATGGAAATCATTTAGAATTCTGATCTCTTTTAGGCCACTCCTCCCAAAGCCACGGCCATGCAAGCTGAAAGACTATTTGATGCAATGCTGGCCCAGTTGAAAATTGTCCCCTGGGTTGCAACATAAAAAATGGTGGGTATCCATTCCAGTTTGAAGAGCCTGCCATGGGCTCTCCCAAAAATCCTATTAAGCATTACAACTATGAACCTATATGGGGTCCTTAAGCTTGCTGTATCATAATCACCCATTGGCCTGGTTCTGAAATGTTTTTCGGGAAACAACAATCTTTTCATAGTCTCAACCAGGTCCATTCTAACTTTGTTCAGCCAATCATCAGATAAAAATACTTGTGCTTCTGGCAGGTGGTAGGCCAGAGCTACATATCCTGGGCTATAGGCAGCATAGCCCTATTTTTCAACATTTTCCAGGATCATTGTGGTTACATCTGCCCAGGGCAGAATCCAACCAATTACTTCAGAGCATGGGAACAGCTTTGGTCTGGTGGCAATCTTCATCAGTGAATAGCTCTCTATGTTGGCATATATGGATTCATCTTCCAAGCCCATATAGAGAACTTCTCTACGCGTGATCAGCCTGTAAATCTCCCCCCACTGGTATTCAGGTTCCACACCAGATATGCACTTGGTGTCTTCGTATATGTATTCTATTTTGGTAATGACTTCCACTTCTGGCTCCTCCTCGACCACAGGGGCCTTCTTCTTTTGCCTTTTTGACATTGTGAGTTCGAAATCTTCCTGTCATATATACAATTTATCATCAACAAGACTCTTCCGCCTAAGTTGCAAATATTAAGACACAATGTGCAGTGTTCAGTTACTTTGTCTATGTTTAACATGATGGAAATCAGTCAAATGAAGCACATATATGCAAGCTAACACTGCTTTTCAATACCACAACAGTTCTAACAATAAATTCCAGCAAGAAGGAAATCTACATAGAACTGAAGAAAACTCGGGCTATTCGCAGGTGCCATGAGCATTGTGCTACGTGAGAAAAACATAGGAAAATATGCAAGTTCTAACAGTGCTTTAACAAAATACTACCCATGCGATTTTTCCCAATCAAACATCATGCAATGACATATCTTCTTCCACCAGCTAGGGGTTCGATATTGAGCTCGAATGGGGTCACGCGGAAGCGTGTAGGCGAAAACATCTGGGTTTTAAAGGATGCGGGTAGCACAAAAATGGGATAAACATCCCAAGCCCCACAGGGATAGGCCGCCAAAAACTGATACTACCCAAGCATCATCACACAGGTCGGATTGGTGCAGACAGCGTAACGGCCGTCTGCACCAAACCCCCTCATTCTCTATGCGCCGGGCTGCATAACGAAAGGTCGCGGAGGGAAAACTACTCGGGTTCAAAATTCCCGCACTAACAGTCATGATATGATCCTCTCCTTACTATATATGCATGTAGCTAACGGGGTGAAGAAAAATGAAACGACCACAACAAAACCTAACCGAGCGAAAACCTCATCAAATGCTCAAACGGAACGAGGTAATGCAATAGAAGCCTACCTGGCACTGCTACATAATCGATGGGAAGAAACGCGGTCAAGCTCCCACAGTTGTGCCACCTGGATGCAGGTACACTGACAGCAGGGTCCGAATGAGCTTGAGAGCACGACAACGCACGAGTGATAGCGAGCAACCGTCCAAAATCAAATAATAGAAAATAAAATAATCCAAACAACCCCAACCCCATATATATATATGGTAAACACACGTGGCAGGGAAAAGCATCGGCTGGCAGAACACTATGGATCAGGGAGTGAAAGCGTCATACCTTCCACAACATCGAATGACCAAACCACTAAACCATCCGTGGGGACAACCGAGAGATGATAAACAACACACGTCGAAACTTTAAACCATCAGAGCGAAAGCGGGAAGGGAGCTGCAACGGCAGAACCGTCAAGGATAAATCAATCCGCAACGTGAGTAAAGTCTGAATTGGAAGAAAAACTACTAACACATCGGCAAGGTTAGCGCTTCGGCAGCCGCAACGGTGGAACCTTAAAGGGTATCACCATCCGCAACGTCGGGGTCTTAAAACGACTGGACAACCGAAAAAGGTAAAGCTTTCCGCAGCCGCAACGACGGAAGCCCAAGACTTACGGGATCGGCGAAAATATCAAAGCGGGAGTCGAAATCCAAACAGTAATAAGGAGAGTTAGCAGTTTGTCGTCCGCAACTGCGGAGGAAGAAGTCATAAGAGTTCCGATGCAAAACCAAAAGGCAGCCGATGAGAAAACCAACGTATCAGAGAAAGTTAACGAAGCCAAAACCAATTATCCATCCGCAACGATGGGGGGAAAAGGCAAATACACTTCCGATTCAGTCATGTTGAAAACGCATTTAAAAGCAATGATGAAGTTTGATCAAACATTGGATTTTTCAAGCATTAGAAGAAAAATTTAAAACAAGTGGTAGATCAATCCAAGCATTAGAAAATCATTCGAGAAAATCATTAGATCAAATCAAGGAAGAAAATGTAACTAATCTAAGCAAAGGAGGGTCCCAAATTTTTTGGGAATTTTGGAAAAATGTTGTAGCTGCAACAGAAGTTTTGGAACATCATCATACATCTTCATCATCAATCTCAACTAGATCATATTCAACAATCTCAATATGTAAATACTAAATCATCTTCTATATGTATTGTATCAACTTTTTTCACGTCAGTATATGGATACTAAATCATCTTCTATAAAATCAGTGTGTGGATAGTGAATCATATTCCAAGTATACTGGATCATATTCTGCAACATCAGTATTTGAATTCTAAATCATCTTCTATGTATACTATATCATCTTCTACAAAATCAGTATGTGAATATTGAGTCATCTTATGTCACATTAGTATGTGAATACTGAATCATATTATGCCAACATTAGTATGCAAATACTGAAACATCATTTGCATCACTGAGTATGTAAATATTGAAACATCATCTACAACATTAGTATATAGATACTGAAACATCATCTGCAGCATCAGTATACAGATACTGAAACATCAATAATGACCTCATCATCATGTTAGTGCTAAAAACACAATCATCATCTGCATCAGTAGCATAGAGATGTTGGAACATCATCATCATCATCAACATAAAATTGTTGAAACAGTCATCATCATCAGTATAAAAATACTGAAAAAAAAACTCATCAACAATGTTAACACAAAAAACTGTTCATCTAGCTCTCCATGGTCTAAACCATAGTCATACATCATATCCCCACCATTATTTCCTCCATTTTGACCTTCACAATTGTATTTCCACTAAATATGGTCCAAAACATTATCATTCTGTTAGCACTGGAATCGAGCCAAAGGTTGCGGAAGGGCTCGCTCCCAGGTAACAGCAAAACCACTTTCAAAGAGAGAACTAGCCTTCTGCTCTTCCTAGAGGGATCTCTCACCAAATGTTAATCACTTCCAGATATATATATATATATATATATATATATGTGAGGGAAACTATAAATTGTTTGTAAGATTGGTTGAAACAAAACACAACACCATTGTGCGATGGAGTCAAGATATACAACAAAATAATCAGAACTTAAATGCAAACGATTTCAACATAGGGGCAAGGTAGCCACTCGATCACATTCAATTTATAATTGTCTAGTGGAAAGGAGGAACATGAACAGACCATAAACACAGAGCATTGTAAGAAATGAATTCTGTATTAACTTTAGAAGAAACTTTGGTGAATACCCGAAACAACAGACGGAGCATAGCAAGTATGAATTCTGAGCTGTTATACCCTAAGTCTCAGATATGATAGAAAACAAAATGGAAAGGAAAACTGGAATAACATTCACATAAGAAAGGAAATAATAGACTGTAAGTGCGAACGACACATGAATCCCTATATGAAAAACATCGATCTCGGCTCTACAGTTATATTAAACTTCTCTTGAAAAACACACACAACAAAATTACAATGGTTTCAACCCCTTCTCCTTCTTTAGGAGGTATATTTATAGTAGTGGGATTCCCCAGACCGACATCTGGGAATCAAAATTCGTTACAATAGAAGGACATCTTCTAGCAGCCTCTTAGGTGGCATATTGGATGCGGATTATATTGAAACGACCAGACAATGAAATGTGGAATGCAGGAATAAAAAGGCACGATAGCATCCCATACTCCCATCTGGAGGGTGATGACTATGCAAACCCCTTTGAGAGAAGTGACTGTTAGGGTGGGCATGCACACCTGGAAAATTTCTCGTGCATTATCATCATTTCTTCTACTGGGGTGCTTTGAGTTTGGCTAACCCATATTAGCGGATGATCCTCCATGTATCAGGACCAGGTAGAGGTGAAACAACCATGTCATAAGCTTGTGCCTTGAGCTCCCTTGCTTCTGGGTATGAGGCCCTGGGGACCTTGGAGCATGTGGCTTTAAAGTCAAACCATAACTCGAAATCACTGACCAACTTGTAAAAAATGACCTTCCTCAACAATGCTTGTTGCATATCCCCAAATTTGTTGTGATCCAATTGAAAGTGCACTAGGCATTCCTTATAATTATTTTGAGACATTAAAGGACCCATTTCTTCCCAGAAAAAAAAGAAACCCATTCTCATCAATGGTCTGAATAGCTTGACGACCTCTCAAACTTTGTGCTCAGTAAACTTTATTTTGTCCCGTATTGTCTCCATCATCCTATGTTTGGCTATGGTATTTCTGGCTTCAGAGACAACAGCGACCCTGTTTTGAAGATCGTATCTATTAGTGGCCTCATCTGACAAGGAGCTTAGGAAGGTTATGGCACTCTCTATGGTCTCCAAAGGTTTTTTGTTCACTTCAGCCACTACTAGCTAGACTTGTTTCCTGGCCTTTCTCATAGCAAATTCCAGGTCTTCAATAACATCGAGATAGGGTTGGAACTTGTAGACTTCTATGATGATCTGGTCCCATATCAGATGCCTCGCACCTTGCAAGGAAAGTTTTTCGATCACTTGTTGGCTCAACTTATCAATTTTTTGAGTCAGTTCTCAACACTTCTCTTCAGCCCTTTCTCTACCTTGTTTCTCTTTGACTTTTTCCTTTTCCAATTCCTCTACCTGCTGCTTTAGTTTTATGAGCTCAGTATCCTTTAGGCCTATCTGGGACATTGCTTTGGAGAGGGAGCTGGTGTCTACTTCTCCAATCGTACCTGTGGACTAAATTGCCTTCTCTGTGTTCCTGCTCTGAAGCTCACTTTCCTTCATTGCTATTCTAGCTTTTAACTCCTCTTCGCTATTCCTCAGGAATTGGATATCTGCTTCCCATTGCCTACCCTTTTCTTCAAGCTTCAGTAGCTTAGCCTTGCAATTAGTAAGCTTAGAATTCAATGCCTCCTTCTCCCTTTTGAAGTCAGCCAATTCATCCGCTTGAGCGAGCTGGGTGACAGGAATTTTTAACTTCTTTTTCAAAGTCTGTATCTCTTTATCTCTGTCATCGAAAAGTTTTTGAGCCAAACTCCCTTTCTGCATAGATCCCTCCATTTGCATAGTTTCCTTCTGTAAGTTGTTGATTTGGGATTTAATTGCTTTAATCTCCACTCTCGAATTTCTTAAAAGATTTGAATTTTTCACTTTAGTCTCCTCTGACTTGGAAAATTGTATGGTAGCTTTAAGCAGTCTGGTATTCAGTATATCTCCAGTCTCTTTGTTCAGGTGTATGATGTTGAAAGTGGGAACCTTTGAGAGGCTTACATTGACCTTGGACACCTTGTTCCCCACTACCAACGCTAAGCTGAGGGTATCAAGGGCATGATCCCCTACAGTTGTTAGTACCACATTGGGCTAGGGCAACCGTGAGGCTTCACGGTATAGTTCTGTTGTCTCCTCAAAGGTTTTATCAGCCCTTTCTCTGTAAGAACTCAGCCATTCCTCTTTGGACGCATGCACTCTCGGAGTCTGTCTGTCAAATACATACTCTTGTATTTGCAATTTTTTCACCTCAGGATCCTCTTGTTGTTGTACCTTTACTAAATTCTTCTTCTTTTCCTGTCCCTTTTTATCCTACACCAATTGATTTCTGGGTTCCACTTTCTATTTCTTGGGCGTGTTGGCAGTGTCCTCTTCTTCAGTGTCCATGGGCTCTAAACTCCCTCTTTTTATTGAACTTGTCGAATAGCTAACAAATGATGATTATCCCCTTGCAATCAAAACTATTGTAGACAACTCTTTTTGGGGAGAAACTACTCCCGGTAACTATCATCCAGTGTCCTGCTCGGCGCTGGTATCCATTGGGGCATGATTAGGGAAATTGTCCCAATTCACCTTTTATCTGAGTCTAGGTACCTCTGTGTGCTTAAAGCACTGCCATTTGTGATTTGTTCTCGATCATAGTTTATCACTTGCCCTTAGGGAAGTTCCATGCCTCTGAGCAAGTTGGAGACAAGGGGCAATGCAGCCCTATTTCTAACTATGTATGGCCCTAATTTCCAAGGAAAAATCAAATTTGAACTCTTCTTGAACTTCAAGAAGTGTTCTTCTTTAACCATAAGTTTTTTCCGGATCAACTCCAGGAAGAAAATCCTAGGGGTTAAGAAAGCTGGCGGGATGTAGGGAGGATGTACAAATCCATACAACCTTATGGTTGTTCTGAATTCTGAGAGGAACAAGTCCCCTATATTCTTTCTTTTTGACAATTGCAGCATCTACCTCATCTCAGGAAACACCCTAGGCAGCCTCTCCTGAAAAAAGACTTTGTATATTTCATCCATCAACTGGTTCATGAACTTACAATAATCTGTGGCCATTTCAGCAGTGATCTCCAATTCTAGTACCTGCAGGTCCTCCTCATTATAGGCTATGAACATCCTCAGCAAAAAGGACTAGAACCTGAATGTTCTGGCGTTGTGGAAGTTCGCTAACTGAGAACGGATGTTCCCGGCCAGGAGCTCATCAAACTTAAGGCAACAAGACTGACCTGACTGTCTAGGAAACTTGGGTTCAGTCGGGCAAGTACTTAAGACAAACAAAAGACTCAATAATGGCTCTGGGACATATGCGTCAGTATCTAGACCTAGGAACTGACTGGCCAGGGATATACACCATTGAGTTTCTTCGTTGAACCGGTTGAGGTCAATAGGGTAAGATAGGTCAATGAGTTCACCATCAGGTTTAGAATAGGTCTTCAAGAATTTTTCTTTACTTTCATCAGTGGATTCTCTAAAATAGCGTATAATGTCTTCTTCCTGATAGTCTTGGGATATATGGATGAATTCATCTGGGATATCTAGGGTTTTTCGGATGACAGAGGCTTGAACTGAGTAGAGGATTTTAGACTTAGACTTATTCATAACAACTCCCTCGATGACAGAGAAATTATATGCTCACCATTCGACAAATTTAGGGCACTGGGTATTTTGGTTGATAGGGAAGAAATGAAAGAAAGATCTAAAAACACCGCAGGTTTCTATATCCTCGTTCTTAAGATCTTCCAGTTTACCCCTAGTAGTTTCGATAGTTTCTCCTATCAAGATGGTATCAAAAATTTCAGAGTTTGTATCTAATAGGTTTTCTTCTGTCCTCCGACCCGCAGTCTCAGGTTCCATATCATCTCTCATCCCCACCACCTCCATTGAGTCAATTTTTGAATAATACCGAGAGAGTATCAAGGGCCTACCTTGTTCTATAGCATGATCTCCCAGATGGTCCGGGATGGAACTCTAGATGTGGTTGGATATTCGGCAGCTTCGAGTTTTCAAAAAAAAAATCTTTGCAACTTTGTGTGGGCCTCTTTATAACTTTTTACACAATATAACCTTTACGCATCTCCTGGGCGGCTCGCACCGTAGATTTACCCCTCATGCTCTAAGACCGTAGATCTGTGGGGTTTTCAGTGCCACACCTATTCTTACTCTATGCATATGCAACCTGACCGCTTGATCGGGATCGACTTCCTTCACAACCGTCGATCTGAGTGGACCCCACCCCTCTTCACGTAGTGAGGTTTTGTTTCCTCCCATGCTACTCCAGATTACGAAATGAATTACAACCGCCGAATTTCTTCTTCTTAGACAAGCACCGTTGATCAGAACGGCCCATACCGCTTTCCACAATCTGTATTTGCATCTTTCTCCTTGTAACTTTGACATGCGAAATGGCCCTCAGCCGCAGATATTCTTGGTCTCCAATATTGATCGTTGGATGTGTCTAAGCTTTAAACTATTTCGCAAATCTGAAAATCATCTTTCGGTCGGGCAAGTTCTTTGTGCAAAATAGTTTGACGCTGTTGATCTACCCTCTGATCATATTCATCCTTTGATCGAGAATCCTCTTTAATGCTTCCAACACATCCAACATTTCCTCTTAGCTCTGCTTCCCCAATCCACAAACTATCTCGTTGTTGAGTGTTACCCTGCATATGCCATCAGCTCCTTCCGCTGCCTTCTCAACACTTCTCGACGAGGCTGAAGAACGCGAGTAACTTTCATACCCAAAATTTAATTAAGTGCTAACAACCAGCTCCACGAGGGATGCTATCGTCCCGGTGAGGTAGCAAAGAACCCCCATCAACCAAGTGTCGAAACCATTGAGAATCTCATATTATCTAACTGTCTAAAATAAAAAAAACAAACTTTAAAAGAATGGTTACCTCTTGTGATCTTAGGGCCTTCTTCACAGGCTTCAAATCTTCCGACTCACCACCAATACTGATTAAAACACAAAACATATTTACACTTTGATACACGGATACTAGTCCCTTCATTCCAAGTAATGCTTTAGGAACCTCCCATTCACAGTGCCTCTTTCATACTGTGACCCGTATGGATACTATAGGATGAAGGCATTGTCTCCTCTGTGCGCTGCAATAAGATATGGACCTACCCATAAATGGTCAAACTTCCCATGCTTCCCTTTATCCTCATGGGGAGCATCTCATTTTAACACTAAATCATTGACTTGGAAAACATCTTCCTTTATTATTCTGTCGAAGGTATTCTTCATCTTCTCCTGGTGTATTTGGACCTTATCATAAGCCTTGTCCCTCACTTCATTAAGCTCAATGATCTAGTTGATCCTTCTTTGAATGGGATTTGTCTCATCCAACGGATCTCACAATAATTTCATGACTGGGATGCCCAGAGAAGCAAGGAAAATTACCTTGGCTCCATATACTAACTGGAATGACGACATACCAATGGCCCTTTTAGTGTTGATTTTGTTGGCCCGCGAGGCATGTTTCAATTTGGTGTGCCAATCTTTCTTGTTATCTTCTAATAAATTCTTAATAATCCTTACAAGGCTCTTGTTAGAAGATTCATCCAATCCGTTCCCCTGTCGGTAATAATTCATGGAGTGATTCAGGATTATATGGTATTTATGGAAAAAATCGATCATCTTTCTGGATTTAAATGCAGGGACATTGTCAGTCACAATTCGCTTTAGGTAGCCGAACCTCGCTAGAATATTGTTTTCTATGAAATCCATTATCACTTCTTTTGTATCCCTCTGGTAGGGTATGGCCTCGATCCACTTTGTGAACTAATTAGTGGTAGTCAAAATCCACTTATGCTATCTGGAGGAGCTTGGATTTATCTCACCGATGAAGTCTAACCCCCATTGTTGGAACAAGGCTTCCACAGATATAGGATTGAGGGGGAGAGACACCACCTTCCTTTTTCCTTCAAAAATATGACACTGGTAACACTTTGTTGTTTCCTTATAAACATCTGAGAACAACGAAGGCCAATAAAATCCCGTGCTTAGAATTTTTTTTGCGGTGACTTTCCAGGAATGATGTCCTCCATAATCGCCTTCATGAAATTCCTTTGCCATGTGTCGAGCTTCGTCTTCCAAAAGACAATTCAGTAATATCCCCCCGGGGTCTTTCCAGTAGAGGTACTATTCTATTATGCAAAATTTTGCAGCTTTCAGTTTTATGGATCTAGTTCAGTTTTTGCTTAGACCAGGAGGGGGTTGTAAATTCTGCAATACAAAAACAATGTTAGCATACCAAGGGGATGCAGAGAAAGTGGGCTTCACCTGCACTTCGACTTCTTCTGGACCAAACTAACAAGCAAGAAAATTTAGTTGCAGAGAGTCATAATGGGATTCTATTATCATCTTAGCCAGTCCCTACCCTTTGACCAACTTCATGGGTTTGATTTCTATGTCATATTCCAGGAGCACCGCAACCCACTTATCTCTCTTTCCTTCTGGGTCAGGCTGTGTAAGTATGCTCTTCACCACATTGCATGGTACGAAGGAAATGATGTGGGAATGGAGGAGATAGATTCTGAAATCCTTCAAGTCTTTAACCAAGGTGTATGCTTGTTTTTCCATTATGCTATATCTCAATTCTCTGTCTCTCAATATCTTACTGAAAAACGCTATAGGTTGTTCTTCACCCCGATCATTATTTTGTAGCAACACTGTCGCTACAGTGTGTTCTGAAGAATAAGAGAATACCAAAAAATCCTTGTCAAAGTCTGGGCTGATCAATATAGGAGCTTCTGAAATGGCCTATTTTATACCTTTGAAATATTTCTTGGCTCTGACCGTCCACTTGATTTCATGATCCTTCCTTAGCATGTAAGTAATGTCCATCAGGATTTCGGCAAAGCTAAGGATGAATCTTCTCAAGAAATTGACTTGAACGAGGAAATATTGGATTTCTTTCTTGCTCCTTGGTTCTTCAACCTTCAAGATGCCTTTTACCCTGTCTGGATCGATCATGATTCCTTCCTTTGAGATAATGTGTCCAAGCAATTTCCCTTCTTCCAGAGTGAAGTTTAACTTTCTGGGGTTCAAGTAAATGCCATACCTTCTGCATTTAATGAAAATTCTTTCCAAGTGCCTGATGTGATCTTTAGCCCACCTAGAGTACACAGTAATGTCTTCCATGTATATCACCACAAATTTTTCTTTCTCATCTACAAAAGCGATATCCATAGCACGTTGGAAAGTTGCTCCAGCATTCATTAACCCAAATGGCATCTTTTCGTACATGAAGGTACCCCAAGGTGTGGTGAAAGTGGTTTTTTCTTGGTATTCAAGTAACACCTTCACCTGGTTGTATCCAGAAAACCCATCCATAGTGGATATTCTTTCTGAGCCTACCACCCTCTACAGGATCTGGTCCATTTTAGGCAAAGGGTAATTATCTTTCAAAGAGACCTTGTTCAAATTCCTGAAATCCACGCACAACTGTATCTCTCCATTCTTTTTCTGAACAAGAACCAAATTTTCCACCCATTTGGAAAACCTTAGAGTCACTATTATCTTCGCATCGAACAACCTTTTCACTTCCTTTTCAATGATGGGCACTAACTTCGGATTGATCCTCCAGAGCTTTTGCCGAAAAGGTTTTTCTCCGAGTTTGATTGGGATGGTGTGTTGGATGATGGAAGTGTCATACTCTTTGAGGTCTTCATAACTCCATGCAAACACATCCATGTATTTCTTCATCAGTTTCACATACCCATCTTTTTCTTCAGCGGGTAACTTCTTAGACAACTTTATAATCTTTGGATCCTCTTTAGTGCTGATATTTATATCTTCGACGGCATCTGTGGCGGGCTCGACTTTAGGCTCTTTGGCTACATCATTTTGGTCAAAAAGAGACTCTAAAGGAATCAGGCCCTTAGGGATATGATTGCTTTTCAACTGGACTATATGCTTTCCCCCCAAGGAGTCTGTTAACACCTCTATTTTGAAGAGTATTGAAAAAAACATGGTGGAGAAAAAATAAGGTAGCATGAACTTTGGCTAGGAGTAATAATGTGAATATATCATAAAATGGTGCATAGAGGATAAAATTGTCTCATAATCTGATGGTGTAGAACAAAAGAGGTGAAAATCAATGGTTTAGAACAGATCTGATCTATGCAGATGCATGGGAGATAAGGAGAGGCGGATGTAATTAACAGATCATGAAGATCGATGGTTGTGGGACCAAGCCGGTAAAATCTGCAGCTGATAAGGAGTCCGCTCTATAAAGATGCACATTATTAAAAATAAAAAGGCCCAGCGGAATGTGTACATGCAGTTTAATCTAATGGCTTAGACAAAAACTGAACATTCATCAATGGTTGTCAACAGCTCCAAAATATAAAGTTGCACGATAGTTGAAGTGGAAAAGCGGTAGCAGAATAAAAACCACGATACACGTGGTGGTTCACAGTACATTCCGCAGAGAAAAGTGGTTGAAGGAAAACTGCTAAATGGAGCCTCCGGAATAGACCTTTATATAAAGGTGAGGTTGACTTATTTTTAAAAATAATTTTTTATTTTGCATGCTGGGACGAGTGAAGGAGACGTCCTGCCATCCTTTCGTAGTCAACCTCACTTACATACAGTTATAGTCACAGGTAAGCTTCAAATACTTGAGCTCTATTTAGAGAATTATCATCATTTTTCTGTTATGGAGAAAGAGAAAGGGTTAGAAGGTCTTAACCGGGTCTTGGATGAAAGAGAGGAATTCATGGTTGATACAGACAGAAGTGTGTATGACCCATTTTTGTCGGTTGGAAATGTATCAATTACTAAAGAAAGATTGTGGCAGTATAGTTTACTTGGAAACGACATTTTGAATGTTTGCAAGTCCTTTCTGTATTACTTCACCATTGAACAAACTTTATTGTTTCCTGAATTTGCTGAATGGTGTGCAAGTAGTTACTCACCTTCTAAGAGAGTCATTATGAGTCATTCCACATCCAATATATTATGTAGGATTGATGCAAAAACTATTCGTGGATTCCTTAATTTGCTTGATAGTTTCCCTGACAGTGGTGAGTCTGTGAATAAGTCTATTTTAGTCGAAGTATACAAAGGTTGTAAAACTGAGATCCAATGTGAATTTTTGTCTAGTATTCTTAATGAAGGTCATTCATTAGAGGGTCTCTTTTTTCCATACAACATTCATATTTTCAAATAAGAGGTCCAATTGGTTGTATCTTTGGCCTGCCAAATTTTAGGTCTAGATAGTGACATTCATGTCAATCAGGTTGTCTTAGATTTTTTATTGAAAATGAGTTCAGTCAGTCTTGAGTCTGAGTCCCATCCAGTCCATTACTTTAGTTTGGATGAGTATTTAGTAGAGGTCATTCATATCCAGTTAGTTGAATTTCCAAAGGTCAGATTTCTCAAATACCAATCATATCTGTTGAACATGTTGTTATGTTCCAACGTGACAGAATTACAATTATTGACTACTATGTTCTCTTCGGATCTTTCGAAGAAAATCAATATGTTTGAGTTCATGAATTCCATTATTTCAGAGATGTACAAGTTTCTATTTGATGAGGAATTTCCCAGAGTACTTGAAGAAATGAAGGTCATGATGCAATCGTCACCAGAAGACAAGATTGGGGATTGGTTTTTATATAAAGACTTTATTGTTTTAAGAGTGTATGGTTTCACTGGAGAGCCATACAGGATACCTGTTTTTATCACCCTGTTGCGCCTGCAACATTTTCCCAAAATTCTAAAAAATTTTGGGACCCTCCTTTACTTCGAGTTATCCATTTTCCTTGCCTAGTTTCATGCTCTTGAGTTTTGCTTATGGATTTATGGCTCCTTCCCGAATTTTGAATGCTAGAAATTGACTTGTTTTTCATAGTTAAGATGCTTAAAGACTTCCATTGAAATTGAGTCCCTGTAATTTTGCAAAACTTTTGAAATTTTGTTGCAAAGTTTTCATGTCGGGCGTTTTTTTCTTTGATTTTCCCGACCGTTGCGGGCGTCTTTCGTTTTCTATTTCTCTTGCCTGCCCCGCCGTTACGGGTGGCCTTCAGATCCTCCTAACCGTCTATCACGCCACTATAGCGGAGGCTTTTCGATTCGTAGTTGGCTGTGTCGAGCCCACCGTTGCGGGTGGCTCTCAAGTCCGCGTGGGTTTATCACTACCGCCGTTGCGGGAAATATCCGACTCTTGATTTTCTTTTCTCTATATCCGTCCCCGCCATTGTGGACCGTGTCGCATGACGAAACAATTGATCGTCGCCTCCGTTGCGGGCGGTGTCATGATGGGAGCGGTCCGCCGTTGTGGAGGTTTCCAAGCTCCAAGCTTCCGATATAGTTTCCGCCGACGCCCGAGGTATGTTTTGAGCCATATTCGCCGTTGCGGGTGATAGAGTGGTAGGAGGGGTCCGCCGTTGCGGGTGGTATGAAGCTCGTGCCGCCCGACATAACTTTCGAAGCCGCCCCAATTTATGTGACTCCTTGCACGTGTGGTTTTGTTTATATATGTTGGGCGACAAACGAGGTTTTTTGTCGTTTTCGAAGGCGTTGTCGCGGTGAGACGAACTATCGAGTTTAGAAGCGTGTGAGAGCTAGTTGTTGGTGTACCTGTGGCCAGGTGGTAGGAGAAGAAGTCTAGCCATCATCTTCTCACCTCGTTAGGTGGATCGCCAGGTAGGATCTTGACTCTTATCATCATTTTTTTTTTAAGATTTATTTTACGCGGTGGGGGTTTTAAGAATTGGACCCATCGTCCCGTTGCGCTAGCACGGGGAGTTTTCTCTACCTTGGTTGGGTTTTCTTCGGTCGTCTACCTGGTGGTTCGCGCCGTTGTGTTAGGGTTCCCGGGTCGAATAGCTTTGGCAGTTAGAGGAAGGGGGTTTTCGCCTTTATTTTTAGAGCCCGCTTTTCGGTTTTCTCTGCCGTTTCAATCCCATTTTGAGCACGGAGGGGAAGCAGGGTGCAGGTGGCCGTCGTGCCGCCTGTACCCGGTTCAGTAGTAATGGGATCCGTCAATGAAGGGGTTTTGAGGCGCAGATGGCCGTTACGCCATCTGCGCCAGACTTGATTGGGCTGACGAAATAATAGGAGCTGCGTTGCATTTTTCTGTCTAGGGGTCGATTTGCACTAGCCACAGTCGCCGCGGTTTTTTTGACTCTCTGTTTACAGTCTGGGGTTGTGCGTCGTCTCGGTGGGAATTGGGGATGGCGCGACCTAGTTTTGCTATTGAGCGCTGAAAACCTTGGTAGGGTAAAAAGGAAGGGTAGCGTGAGTCGGTTTTGATCAAGATGCCTGGTCCAGAGATGGGCTCATTTCCCGTCGAGGGGGGTGAAGAAGGTTATCATCATAATATATTTGCTCCGCTGATTAGTCGCTTGCGTTCCATGGGCCGTAGGTCTGAAGTATCGACTGGTTAAGCCTGGGGATTTTATTTTTTCTCTCTGTATGATAGGCAGTGAAATAATGGTTGTATGATGCATCTGCATAGATTTTGCTCATGTCGCTTCTATATATCAATTTCATAAGAATGACAATCCTCATAATAGTGTATTTTCTTGCCAACCTCAATATGACTGATAATTTAATGCATGTGGGATAAATCATAAAACAACTCATTCATAAGACCTGGTGAAGATGTGCTACAAATAAAAATTTATCATGCTCATAACACATTGCACAACACTTCATATTTGTGAATTGTTCAGTATGAAAGCTGAAGGTTGATTGTATGCACTGATATAATTCTAAGATACCTAAAAGAGAGTAAACTGTTGCACAAAGTTCATAAATTTGAATTACTCAATACCATGATGCTATACATTGCAGGAAGATCTTAAAATGTCTAAGAGACAGAAAAAGAAGGCCCCAGCAGTAGAGGAGGTGCCAGCACCAGATACAGAAGCAAGAATTGAATACATTTATGAGGACACCCAATGTGTTACAGGGGTGGAGCCGAAATACAAATGGGGAGATATTTACAGGCTGATTTCTCGCAGGGAAGTCCCAGATATGGGGCTTGAGGAGGCACCCATATATGCCAATATAGAGAAATCAGCTATCATGAAGGTTGCCACCAGACCAGAGCTATTCCCGTGCTCCGAGTTAATGAGATGGGTGCTACCACATACAAACCACAATTCAATGCTCATATGTAACGTCGATGGCTAGGGCTATGCTGTATTTAGCCCTGGATATGTAGCTTTAGCTTACCATCTACCAGAGCCTCAACTTTTCCTTACAGATAGATGGCTGGACGACCTCCGGATGGACCTTGTAGAGACCTTGAAAAGAATGCTCTTACCGGGCAAGATCTTCAGACATAGAGTGACTGAAGATTATGACACAGCCACTCTCAGGCCCACTTACAGGTTCATAGCTTTAATGCTAAACATAATCTTTGGGAGGGAAAATGGCAGACTGTTTAAGCTTGAATGGGTACCCCTAATGTTTTTTATAGCAACAGAAGGAACCATTTTCAATTGGGCGAGCATAGTCTCCAGCAACCTCTCCTCTTGTGTGGCTGCAGCTTCAGAAGGAAAGGAACGGAGAAGGTCTGAATTTTACATGAGCTCAATCCTAATCGATTGCATACTATGCCACCAGTCTTTCCTCGGGCTTAAATGTGTTTGGGAGAAGAATAGGATTC
>LPNX010810694.1:219546-252046 GCA_001517045.1 Pseudotsuga menziesii | reverse complement strand
GCGTATTGTTTCAATTCAAAAATTTATTCCCTCCAAATGATAAGGCCGGGCCTCCACCCATGCTTTCATGGAATTCCTATGCCTATGTGTCTGCTTTGTACTTTGCTTCAGATTCAACATGCATGTGCCTTGGAGTATGATAAACCATGGCTAATTCAGCATTATATCCAAATTTTCAATATGCTCATGTTTAGCGGTTCATCTGATTATGCTGCACACCTCCATTTTTTATGAGATTTTAAAAATGGATATGGTTTTTTTGCAGATTCTAAATATGTAAATTTTAACAAGAATACATAATCTTTTCTATTTTTTTCTTATTTATCTTCTGTCATCACTCCTCAACTCAAAAAACACACTGGTAGTGTTTCGTCCATATCTCTTTCGTTTCTCAACCATTTAAAAAAAAATTGTATGGTGCACTAAAGAACACCAACCTCTACATGCTATAAAAAAACCATTTCGAAATAATTGCATGAAGACATTCAAACGCTGCACCCACAATTGACGTACCGTTTTCGAGGTTTGATCTCTTAGATAATTTAAAAAAAAATTAAAAAAAATTATTTTTATTATTGGAAAAATAGTCGTGCACTAGTCCTATATGTTCTCTATATGTATACCGGTTTTCGTAAGTTTATTCCATCATTTAGACACTCAGACGCTGCACCCACAAAAACATTAATTTGTCCCAAAAATAAAAAGTGCCCGTTAAAATTTATCTAACTTTAGATAGTTAACAGCATTTTCAATAGAAAAAAAAATATATATTTGGAAAGGTCATTCAATTTCCTACATTTCTTGTTTTTTATTGATAGCAAGATTCATTGTGTAAGTGTTTCAAAATATCCATGCAAGTTGATGGATGCCTGTTTTTTCAGTTTTGTATTGCATCTAACGCGCCAAAAGAGACCCTCAACTTCTTTCACACACCCAAAGCCAAAATGTGTATATTTGTCAATTGTCTACCTCAGGATTACAAAGATAAGATAGAATTTGATATGATAGAAACAATGGGTAGTACAATTAGAAAGGACAAATTGTGTTATTTACCATTTAAACAAAGGTCTGAATTAACAAAAACTTGAGAGAATAAGAGGAAGGAAAAATAGGAACACCGAAAGAGGGGTTACAAGCCTTCACCATTTTGAAAAGGGGTTAGGATTTTTTCAGGCAATAAATACAATTGCTTTAAAGAATCCCGAAATACTCCTATTGGTGATGAGGTCAAAAGTATCAGAGCTAGTAATAGTGGGTTTAATAGCATGGTAAAGTGTTGGGGTTGCGGTCGGCCCCATGTATATCAGAATTTCCTTATAGAGATGACAAGAAGACGCCTAATGTGAACATTTTGTAGGAATCTTCTACACGTGCTTCTACAATGAATGATGTAGCAAGACATATACCTCGAATTAGTGATGTCTTGGAGGATCATTAGGTAGATCATCAGTCTACCATGCTAGAAGTTGAAGATAAGATTTCTGATATAACTAATTGAATAATTTTATTTTAAAAAATAAATATTTTATTATTTCTATATTTTATTACACAAATTTAAATTTATTTCCATTTTTTATTACGTTTTAATATAAATTTTAAAAGCAACTAACTTTTTTTCTTTTTTTATTATAAACTTAATAGACCCAAGGGTTACTTCAATTGGTAAGAACGTGCGCACTCTCCCGATGAGGAGGGTTAGGCCTTAGGCAAGGGAAAAAACCTCCAAAGTTTTCATTTTAAAAATTTGGAATCTTTTCTATGTGCGATTCCATTATGATTCATAGGGTTCTAAGAAACTCTTGATTTTAAGTTAAACTATTAGTTGAATTGAAACGATTTTTATGTTTTGCACATGAATTGATAGTGAAGGACTAAACAAATAAATTATAAATTTTTTTGGGAGGAAATGATGAATCTAATTGAAAATTATCGTGGTTAATTATTGATAGGTTAATGGTTTCTAAAAATTAAAATTAAAGCTCATGGGGTTAGAGCAATTGGTAATAAGTAATTGAGATGAGAAGTTGCAAATGGAAGGTCCCAAGTTTAAATCCCCCATGGGTAATAGCTTAAAATAAAACAAAAAACTTTTAAATTACAATTTAAGAGTCGAGTCACTTTTTTAATTACTAAATCTAAGATTATATTCAACAAAGGATGTTCCACAATCTCCGACAATCCCAATTCCTATCTATACAACATAAAAATCAATTATTGTAAGATAGGAAACTTGTGAATGGATAGTATCCAAACATAATATGATATAATGCGCCCACATGCTACACAACTACACAGATATCAATCTATAGCAAAAACATACATAGAGAGCTACAAGGATCTAAAATCAATCTATAAAATAGAAGCACAATGCATGCCACACATAAAAAAAGTTTTCTTAAACATTTACTAAGGACAAAGAGAAAAGTGAACTATTTCACATGAAAAACAAAGTAAATATACAGCACTCGGAGAACACTACAGCACTTGGAGAACAGAGAAAAGTGAACTCTGCAGAGCGATAAACATAGGTTTAAAGGAATATTATATGAATAATTGTGTTTCACATTTAAATGATTTATATTGAAATATAAATATGAATTAATATTTAATTAAGTTAATTAATTTTTTTATTTGAAATTTGGGGTGGACTACTATTTATGTTTTTGTTTTTATATCTAATGAAGAGAATGAGAATGAGATAACTGTATTGTCTAGAATGATTATGGTTTATATTGAAATATAAATATGAATTAATATTTAATTAAGTTGATAGATTTTTTTATTTAGGATTTGGGAAGTTAATTTTTTTATTTGAGATTTGGAGTGGACTAGCATTTATGTTTTTTTGTTTTTACATCTAGTGAAGAGGATGAGACAAGTGTATTGTCTAGATTGATTTTATAACAATGATTCAAAATTGGAAATAAACAATTATAAAAATAGGAATATAACTGGTAGCAATGCATGGATAACTCATAAGATGACTGGATCACCAACACGTCATGAAAGATAATTAGAAGAATGTGAGATAAGAAGAAAAATAATGTAAAAAATAACTGATAATTGATAAATCGATAGTAGGAAGAATGTTGGTCATAACATACTAGTTGTCTAAACATGGGACATTTTGATCTCTGCTTTCGGCTGGTTTTTACCAATTTTTTGTTGTGATTTTTTTTTTTCAAAATGTCCAAAAACATGGCTAGATCTTACAATGTCAGTGTTGCAGGTTTCTAAGCAACAAACAACAGAAATTACAGATTTTGTGGATTAAATTCTATTGATTTCGGTAGAAATCAGCGTGAAAGTCAAATCGTCCCCTACTTAGACAGCTGTGATAACATATAGCTAAACATGAATAAGTCACAAACTTGTTTAACTAGAAGAATATAAAGAATAAAATAATATTTCCAAACTATGTTCCATTCCATAAAGATCTATCCACCATTTAATAAGTATAGACTTTATTCAACCAAAAACCACTACTAATATTTAGTTTATAAATGTATTATATGAAAGATAAAATTTTGACATTCAAATGATTTATAATAATGAAAGATAACTCTAAATTAATATTTAATCTTTATTTTTAAATTTTAAAATCAAAGTTAACACTAGCAACAACCATATTAATAAGATTAATATGTTTGGAATACAGCTAGAGGAATATATCACCATTGAAGTTAATTTAATAGTTGTATCATGATTGGAGTTAACCTAATAGTTATCCAATATAATTGCGATTAGAGTTAAAGTTAAGCTAATAGTTGTAGAATCATTGGATTTAAACTAATAACTGTATCTAATAGTTAATTTAAAATTTAATATAAGTTAATATATCAACCATTGGAGTTCAATTAAAATTTGTGATTGGAGTTGAAGTTAAGTTAAAGTTGTATTATCATTGGACTTAACCTAATAGTTATACGTTTTTTCCCTAATGAATGTGTCAATTACTTGTATCTAATAGTTAATATAACATAAAAACCACTTAAGTTGTGGTTGTTAAGCTCATAGTTGAAGTTAAGCTCATAGTGGTATCATCATGTTGGAGTTAAGCTAATAGTTGTATTTAATAGTTAATTTAAAAGTTAATATAAATCTATTGTAGTTAATAAAAGAGCTTCGAGTTATCCTGACTTCTAGCTTCCAAATGGAGTTGGACTAAGCCTTATGCACATTAACTGGACTCCCAATTGGTAGGTGGAGTTCAAGTGTCACATCAGTTGCACATTACCATGCCACTAAGTGTAGTTATCACATGAGTTAAGAGGAATTTATTAGGAGTTCAGAGGATTTTATTAGGAATTATACTATCACACGAAGTGCACTTTACTTCAACTCCCAACTGTAAAATGTAGTTTGACTAATTAACTTGACTTCGAGCTGCTAGATGGAGTTCAAGTGTCACATGGAGTACACATTACCATGCCATTAAGTTCACTTATCACATCACCTATTTTTTATTTTTTATAATTGTTTATAAGGAGTTCGAACGATTAATAGTTAATTTAAAAGTTAATAAAAATCTATTGTGGTTAATAAAAGAGCTCTGAGTTATCCTGCCTAAGCCTTATGCACATTAACTAAACTCCCAGTTGGTAGGTGGTGTTCAAGTGTCACATGAGTTACACAATACCATGCTACTAAGTGTAGTTATCACATGAGTTCAGAGGAATTTGATAGGAGTTCAAACTGTTTTATTGAAAGTTCGACTCTTACGTGACTACACATTAGCTAGACTCCTAGATGCCAAATGCACTAGGACTAAGCCATAAGTAATTAGAGTTGAAGTTAATCTAATAGTTGTAGAATCATTGGAGTTAAGATAATAGTTATATCTAATAGTTAAGCTAATATAAATCTATTGTAGTTAATAAAAGAGCTATGAGTTATCGTGATTTCTAGCTTCCAAATGGAGTTTGAGTAAGCCTTATGCACATTAAGTGGAATCCCAATTGATAGGTGGAGTTTGAGTGTCACATGAGTTGCACAATACCATGCCTCTAAGTGCAGTTATCACACTAGTTCAGATGAATTTATTAAGAGTTTGAACTATTTTATTTGGAGTTGGACTCTTACATGACTGCACATTAGCTAGACTCCTAGATGCCAAATGCACTTGGACTAAGCCGTAAGTAATTAGAGTTGTAGTTAAGCTAATAGTTGTAGAATCATTGGAGTTAACATAATAGTTGCATATAATAGTTAAGCTAATAGTTATCCAATATAACTTTGATTAGAGTTGAAGTTAAGCTAATAGTTCTAGACACATTTGTGTTAAGTTAATAGTTGTATCTAATAATGGATGGAGTTAAGCTAGTATCTAATAATTGAATAGTTCAAGATTAATTTTAATTTTTACAACTATCACTAACTCTACTTATCACATGTTAATTAATTTTTATTTTTTTTTGAAATTATTAATTATTAATTTTGGATGACACTCATATAATCAATCTAGAAAGTACACTTGTCTCATTCTCGTTTAATCTTGGACGACTACCATAGAATCAATATGTACAATACACTTGTCTCATTCTCATCATTAGATGAAAAAGCATAGATGGTATTCCACCCCAAAATTCTAACATATATAAGCCTATTGGCTTTCGAATAGTTCAAGATTAATTTTAACTTTTAAAACTATCACTAACTCTACTTATCACATGTTAATTAAATTATTTTTTAGTTTTTTGAAATTATTAATTATTAATTTTGGATTACACTCATATAGTCAATCTAGACAGTACACTTGTCTCATTCTCGTTTAATCTTGGATGATTACCATAGAATCTGGACAGTACACTTGTCTCATTCTCGTTTAATCTTGGACGATTACCATAGAATCTGGACAGTACACTTGTGTCATTCTCCTGGGTAGATGAAAAAGCATAGATGATATTCACCCCAAAATTCTAACATATATATGCCTATCGACTTAATTACATATCTGGTTTGGTTCATCGTAATTCATATTTGTAAAATATATACATTTGATGATTTCGTTTAGCGTAATCGTCGAACGTTCAACAGAACCAACAGAGATTACACATGTAAGGAAAATATGATTGTTATTTCCAGGAAAACACAACGGCATCCGCCGTATACATTTTATTTATACCATATATATATGATAAGATTATTGGTATTATGGCTATGACGATCTCACAACTAAAGCGGTCACCATAGATAGAAAAACAGGAGAAGATAGAAACAGTTCACTAATTATCTCATAGTAGTTGGTATGCATATTTCCAGCAGGCCATGCAATGCCAAGTAAGAACCCTAGTCTCAGTTGATCCTGTAACCAACCAAAACAAAACCAGAATCAGTAAATCATAGATAGATGTTATAAGGAAATTTAAAATCATAATACTTTTATAAGATGCTTAGGGATCGAGTCCGCAGCTGTTGATTCTATATATTTGTAGAACTAGACATCATGTCCTCAGTTCTAATTCATGAGCTTTCAAGTCCAATAAATAACGAACAAGAAAAACCTAGAAATAACGAGCAAGAAAAAACTAAGTAGAAACTATAATTCATGGGCTTTCAAGCTAAGAAATAACCAACAAAAAAACCCTATAAATAACCAACAAGAAAAAACTAAGTAGAAACTATAATTCATGGGCTTTCAAAAATAACCAACAAGAAAAACTTAGAAATAACCAAGAAGAAAAAACTAAGTAGAAAAGGAGAGAGAGGGAGTGTACGTGTTGCAGTTGGTGTTAGGGGAGACTTTGAAGGGAAGCCTAACACCGCAGGAACCAGGCAGAGCAGATACAGCAGCTGAATTAACGTTGGGGTATTGGGAATAAGCCTGCTTCAGACATCCACACACTTGTTTCCTGGCTGGGGTGGTGGTGGCCAGACCTGCCAACTTCTTCACTCCTCCGCAGCAACCGGGAGTTGGTTTCCCTTTCCCGGATGTCAGAAATCCAACACACTGAGTCAGATCCGAAATGACCGTTCCACAACTTATGCCGGCAGATTCTGCCTGCAGAACCATCATCTCCATTGACACCAGAAAAATGGCAAATACTCCAAGGAGCAACAGAGCCTTGTTCTTGCTAGTAATACCCGCCATGATCTGACTCTCTTTTCAGCGATCGATACTCACAGTATCACACTATCTCCGCTCCTATTCCACCTTCTGGCAGTCGAATCGTCCGTGCCTGGGTACTCTCCAGTATGGAATGGGTAGAGTATATATAGCAAATTTGTTCCGTGGGCGTTTAGACAATTGCAACTAGTGAAATAAATTTGTGTATTAATGCAAATGTTGCAGGTAGGCTATTTTGTTCAAATCTCGATACCTAATCGTCTATCTTTCAAGAACAGCTGTATCTCTCGACAATGCATCGAACCATGAGCCACTGTTTTAAATTGGGTCGAACATTGAACATTGCATCCTCGGTAAGCAGTCCAATTCAATAATTGTAGTGGTGTATTAATGTGTGTGGGCCAACTCTGTACTAGGGCGAGCCCTATGCACCGCCCAATTCAATAATTGAACTGGAACTGTGATGGCCATGGCGAAAGACAAATTCTGAATTACGGTGAGCCTTGGCGTTGAAATTTGTAGATATATATAAGAGTGATGGTTTTGTGTTTTTCTTATAATTAGTATAATTATTTAATTTGTGGTTGGTGAATATTGATAAGTTACAAGTTGAGTGTTACTAGCAAGTTAAGTTATTATTTGTTACCCATACATCAAGTATAGTTATTTATATATATATATATATTTTTAAATTGTTTATTTTGAATTTTGAACAATTATTATAGAATCAATTTTCACAGTACACTTGTCTCATCTTTATTCATAAATGAAAAAGCATAGGTCATAGTCCGCCGGAACTCTCAAATAAAAACTCCTATAAATGTAATTACTAGGTTTCTCTCTTTTAATTTTTACTTATTTTAGTTTATGCTTTAGATAAGAGTTATCCATACATTAACTACTAATTATCTATATAGCAACTATTACTAATTGTTTTTATATTCTCTTTTAATAATTTTTTATTTCAAATTTAAACATAATAAACATAAAATCAATGTCCACAATTATACTTAATAATACTTACTATGTGAATATAAGTACACTGCACAAACAAATTTACTATATCAAATTGTATTATAATATATTCTATAATTAATGTTTACCTAAGAAATTTAGACACTACTTGCACATAAAATTATAGCTTTGGTTAAAATACATCAAGAATTAGTAAATTAATATGCTGTCAAAGCAACTAATTCTGAATTTAACAATGTAACTTATGCGTTCGTGTGTGGGTTAAAGTTAAGAATGTCTTCATAAGTGAATGCCTTCATACGTCGCTGAAAGTGAAAAATACATTTGTAACGTCCAAATCATGGTTGAAATTTGCGAGTTAAATTGATGCTATTTTTTATTTTACAGATAAAAATATTGTGATATATTTGTTTATGGATTTTAATTTATTAACATATAAAAATTATTTAATTTATGTATATATTTTTTTATTCTAGATATAAAACCTTATAATTGGTTATTCAATTTCAAGGAATCAAAATTACAAAGTTTACATTATCATCATTTTCATGAATTTAATTTTTTTTTAAATCTTTTTCCCACACTACTCAAACCTCAATTTGTAACTTTTGTACTAAACATCAAAATAATAAAAAGCAAAACTTATAACAGAAAAATTAGAAGACATAAATTGTCCCCTTATATAGTATTAGTATTTCTGGATAAACTTTAATTATTATTAAAAATATGTAAATAAAGGTAATGGTTTTTTTTAAGTCTAGGATTTTGATGACTCTATATATATAAGTATTATTGAAAATATGTAAATAATGGTAATGGTTTTGTTTAAAAATCTAGGATTTTGATGACTTTATATATATAGAGAACCTTTATTTATGTTAATAGATGGACTTTTATCATCTCTACAAAGACAAGTGGCCCATTGGAAAATAAGTAGTAAAGTGCTAAGCAGGTATAAAAAGAATCATATGTACATGAAAAATCCCAGCCCTAGTCTTCTCTAAAAAAGAAAGAAAGAAAAAAAAGACTTTTAGCCTTCTTGAATTTGAGCTATCAAGCTCTCAAAGACGAATGAACTCTTAGGTTTTGTGGTGAATGTAAATATAAGGCTTAAGTAATTTTAAAACAGCTATAAGGCTCTATGTGGATATAGGTGAGCAGTTATGCTCAAGGGAAATTGGTGAGTCAATAGACTCTAAGAAACAAAGCGCATAAGCTTTGAGAATTTTTATGATTTGGTAGTAACTTTCTTTTGGTAATTGGTGGCACTTGCAGAGTAAAGTATAACTATCTTAAATTTAAGTTCTTGGCAGGGTGGTGGATTGCAGGTCATTAGTGACTTCTAGATCTTAAGGCTGGGTGGAGCATGGTTGCTCAAAAGCCATTTTTAGAGTTGATCATAGATAAGTTTTACTTAATGTTTTGTAAATTTCTTTGGTTCCAAAGTGTTGTTAGCAATATTCTAGTGGTAATATAGTTTAAATATGGTTTATGATTATAATTAACGAAGTGTTGTTTGCATTGTTAGCAATATTCTAGTGGTAATATAGTTTAAATATGGTTTATGATTATAATTAATTATTTGCTTTGTTTGAATTAATACTGCATTATATTGGTTGGTTAAAAGATGGAACTAAACACAGGTTGTGCATAACCCGGTTTCCTTAATTGATTTGACGAGTTTCTTTATGTTCTGGAATTAGGTTTTTGATAACTAAAATTCCATTTATTTATGGAGCTGGTAGGGATGGGATATTCATATGCCCTTCTAAAGGGTGTTTCTTTATGTTCTGGAATTAGGTTTTTGATAACTAAAATTCCATTTATTTATGGAGCTGGTGGGGATGGGATATTCATATGCACTCAGTTACTAGTACATATTAAAGTTTTTTTAGTGCGGTATTTAAGTTATATTCATGCATTCTTAGACCGTGTAAAAGAAAATTAATCAGTTGGTAACCTGGTAATCTCAATTAACTATCCCTCCCAGTTAAGGAAAACAAACCCTAAGAATTCTCATTAGACAAACAGTTAAAGACTTGGTAAGAAAAATGGTTTGACTCATATTCTTAGTTTTATGTCCAACTCAAGAGAACCAAGAAGGATTTCCCGTTCAAGATTTGAACTTGATTAAGGTTGTGTAGAGAGAGTTTATATCTACCTTACTAAGGGAAAAATAGATAACGTAAACGAGAGTTAATGCTAACAGATTTGAAAGCAGTCTAATTTAGATTTTCTAGTCAAAACTTCGCAGGCAAGCAAATACTTACTTAGTGCCGAAGAGGAAAAAAAGGAGAAAGACAAGGCCCTTAAACAAATCAGGAAATAATGAAACTAGTCTCCTGGAATTGCAGAGGCTTGGGAGGTACACAAAAGTTAGAAGTCATCAAGAGATTTAAATCAATGGAATCTGCCTCAATTCTTCTCATCCAGGAGACAAAAAAACCAGCTGAAGACAGCATTGCAACCATCAAAAGTCTTTGGCCAAAAGGGACAGGCCTAGCCACCAATGCAAATGGAGCCTCTGGAGGACTTCTATGCTGGTGGAACACTGATAAGTATGGAATGATCTCTACCATAGAAAATAGAAATTGGCTTCTCATAAAACTTGAGAACAAAGAAAGCAAAGAAAAATTTTGGATCGGGAATGTATATGGTCCAACCATGAATGCGCAGAAGGACAGTTTTTGGAACTCGCTAGAGGAGCAATGCGAAGGCAAAAAGCTTCTACCCTATTTTATTGCAAGGGATTTTAATGTTACTATATCAACAGATGAGCGTAGAGGAGGAACAAAGGTAAGAGATCCATTTGGGGAAAGGCTGGAAGACCTCATTTCATAGTGGGGCCTTACAGACGTCAAACCTAAAAATGGCATCTTCACATGGAGTAATAAAAGAATTGGACCTGGCCATATTGCAGCCAGACTAGACCGGTTTCTGGTCAGCACTCATCTTCTCAACTCTTATCTGGAAACCAAAATTTTGTGCACTGCTGTCTCGGATCACAAGCCTATATGTCTTTTTTTTCCTCCGACGAAAAATCTGGGACCTCTACCATTCAGGTTCAACCGGATTTTGCTAGGATCGAAAGGAGTCAAAGATATCATTTCTAGTGTTTGGCGATGCTTCATCCTAGGATCCCCAGCTTTCTCCTGGGAGCAAAAGTTAAAAAGGGTCAAGGCAGCTCTCAAATCGTGGGCTAAAAATCAATTCCAAGAACCAACAAAGCAAAAGGAAAAAATCATCAAGGATATGGAAATCCTTCAAGCAAAAATGGAAGCAAGTACGATCACCAAGGAGCACCTCATCAAGGAAATAGACCTGGAAACAAACCTGCAGAAAATATTAAGACAAGAAAAGGAGGGATGGAGGCTCCGCTCACGCATCTTATGGCTCAAAGAGGGAGACCAGAACACTAAGTTCTTTCAAAATCAGTGTAGGGACAGGAAACGATGGAACACTATGAGAGAACTCAAAACTGAGGACGACACAACCATTCTAGGGCAAGCGGCTATTAGCACTGAGGTAAGAACGTTTTTTGAACATTTGTATAATGATGAGGAGCAAGTTCCTCAACGCATCATGGAAGAAATGGTTTCTGATATTCCATCCCTCATCAGCCCAGAGGAAAGACTTAGGCTTGAATCCCCCATCTCGGAAAATGAAGTAAAAAAAGCTATTTGGAGCCTCCACCCGAATAAGGCCCCAGGCCCGGATGGCTTCCCTATTTGTTTCTATAGAACCTTCTGGCCCCTTGTTAAGAAAGATCTGATGCGCCTCATCTCCTGGATGGCAAAATGAAATATGGGAGGAGCCACCAATTCCACTTTTTTGGCCCTGATCCCTAAAGAGAATAACCCCACTTCCATTAAAAAATTCTAACCCATTTCCTTATGCAACGCATCCTATAAAATATTCTCCAAAGTGTCGTCCTTAAGACTCAAGAAAATCATTCCATCTCTTATATCTTCAAACCAAGGCGGTTTCATCTCGGGCAGGCAAATAAGTGATAACATTCTTTTGGTTCAGGAGGCGATACACTCCAGTACCAAAAGGGGTGAACCTGGAATGGCCATTAAATTGGATCTGGCCAATGCCTTTGATAGACTAAGACACTCCTTTATCATTTTGGTTCTTAAAAGGTTTGGGTTTCCCACTGTTTTCATTAAACAAGTTCAAGCTTGCATAACCTCTCCCTGGATAGCCCCTCTCATTAATGGTAGACCCTCAAAGTTCTTCAAAGCCTCTCGTGGTGTAAGGCAAGGATGTCCGTTGTCCCCCTTCCTTTACATTTTGGTTGCTAACTCCCTCAGCAGAAGATTGATCAGACTTCAGTCTGAAGGATTTCTCCCGGGCCTCTCCTTTAGGAACGGAGTCTCTCCAATCAATCACGCTTTGTTTGCTGATGACACTATCTTCCTTGGAATAGCCTCCATCCAAATTGCTAGGAACTTTCTTAGTCCTCTCGAACTTTTTCTCCAATCCTCTGGAAGCTCAACAAACCTGAACAAATGCCAAATATATGGGTAGAATTGAGCTATAACAAATCTTCGCCGCATTTCTCAAATTCTCCAAATCAAATCCAATCCTACTTGGACTCATTTTACATATTTAGGCATCCCCATCGTAAAAAAGTTCTCGGTTTCCTCAATGTGGACCCCGGTCATACAAAAAATCAAAGCCAAAACCCAGTCCATGGGATCAAAATGGCTAAATCTAGCAGGAAAGACGGTTCTAATTCAGTCCATCCTCTCCTCCTACCCCATTTATACAATTTCAATGGTTCTTGCTCCCAAGAATGTCATGAACAACGTTTGTAAGGAAATCAGAAAATTCTTGTGGCAGGGAGGAAAAGTTCAGACCAAAAAATTCCACCTTGTAAAGTGGGACATGGTCAAGAAAGCTAAAAGGCATGGTGGCCTAGGCATTAGAGATCCTGAACAGATGAGCAAAGCCATGGGAGCTAAAATGATATGGAGACTGGTTACGGGAAGAACGAAATGGTGGAAGGAAGTCATCAGGAGAAAATATATTAGGAGGCCTAGGTCAAAAATGTTGGACAGTGTTTGGGCAGGCAAAGGAACTACTCTATGGGAATTATGCAAAGCATCTCTCAACATAATCATCGAAGACTGCTATTGGATCTCAGGGAATGGGAAAAGGATCAACATCTGGAAGAGTAACATCTTAGGACAGCCTCCTCGTTCCTCATTGCCAGGTCTGGCTCTTCTAGCTGATTGGGCGAGCGAGCAAGGGATCATCACCCTCTTCGATCTTTCTCAATGGGATATGAAAGGGCAATGGATAGGATGGAAGGAGCTATCTCCTCCAGCTCACCTGGTTAATGCAGCAGATTCTCTCCTCTCCTCCCTTTACGACCTGTCCCCAACGCGAGTCACAGCGAAGGACCGTATTGGATGGGGAAAATCGGGAAAGTACAATGTCAAAGAAGGATACAAGAAAATAACTATGGAACCGCTTGGGGCAGATAGAATATGGAAGATAGTATACCCAAAGTAAACAGTTTCACGTGGATCCTCCTGCATAATAAGCTCTTAACAACTGAAAATTTAAGGAAAAGAGGCATAAATGGACCCTCCCGGTGTGCCCTGTGCAACTCAGATGAAGAGACTACCAGCCATATCTTCCTTCAATGCAAAATCTCTCTCTTAGTCTGGAGGATTGTTCTCCCCTCAGGCCTTGATCTAAACCTCTCAGGCTCAATAACTCATCTCTTCAAAGACTGGTCTAATTACTATCCTGGCTCCCTAAGCAAGAAACCAATCTTGAGCCGTCTCTAGGCCTCTATCCCAAAGGACCTATGCTGGCAACTCTGGCTCGCTAGGAACAACTCTATCTTCAAAGAGCAAAAAGATGTCCTAGCCTGAATAGCCGCTAAAACTATAGGAATGATAGTTGAAAAGTTTGCTTCGAACAACATCAACTTCCCCTCACGAGAGTCCATTCCTAAACCTTATTCTTCTTGGTGCAGAAATTTCCTAAAAGAGAGGAGCCCCCTTCAGTACAAAAGCATCAATTGCAGAGCAGCCCAAGCTTGTCGATCCTTCCCGTGGGAGATACACTTACCCAGCAATGAATTCAAATCTTGGCTCAGGGAGAAGAACTCCTTTGCCTTCTTCTTTGATGGCGCCTCAAAAGGCAACCCAGGGGTGGTAGGAGCTGGGGGGCATCCTTCTAGATCCCGGTGGACATATAGAACAAACCTTCGCATGGGGTATAGGGAATAAAACCAATAATGAAGTTGAGTGGCTGGCACTCCTCCAGGGCCTGCAGCTTCTTCATGCTAAAAATTACCGAAAGGTTCTGATATTCGGAGACTCAAAGCATGTCATCTCTAAACTGATCAACGGATACCCCTCTGGAGCAATCAATTGTCGCCGCCTGTTTGACAAAGCCAAGCTTCTTATGTCTAAATCCTATGAGACACTCCACATCCTTCAGCACAATAACTCCGCAGTGGACACTTTGGCCAATATGGGGGCCTCTCTCCCACAAGGACATTACAGACAGAACGGGAATCCTCCCATCCTCAAATACGTCCCGTAATGAGGTGTTGAAAATCCTCTCATCAACATTTATACCTCACGATGTGGAAGTATCCTCTGCATTTTCACTTTATGTGCGTCATCCTACTGAATTTCTCATCCCTCTTTCATTTCTCAAGAAGCCTTAAAGGCCCCCCTTCTATCCTTCCTTCGTACCACTTCTCTTCCCCTTCCTTATTCCTTCTCCCTTATCCCTCCTCCCTCATCTCTCTTTTACCCCTCCTTCATCCCTTTTCCCCGACCCTTATCCCTCCCACCTTTCCTCCATCCGTCACCCAGCGTCATCTCTCAACAGCTGGCCTCCACTCCACGCTGTTTAACGTCGGTTCCCTTCATTTAATCCGTTGTCCTACCTTCCCTCCTTCCCACACCGCGTGGCTTCTCTTCTACCCCATCCATCTCTCGGACGCTGCAGACTTAATGGCCATCCGGCCCTGGGTTAATTGTCTCACCTTCTCACACGCTCAATGTCTCCTCAAGCATTATGCTATGTCTTCTCCCAGCAGCGATATGTCTATCCACTCCGTTTCAATTCTCGGTTCTGGTTTTCAAGGGGCTGTGCGAATTTTGCTGAATGTAGTTACAAGTATTGGAGAAGGGTGGCTGCAAGGTCTCCCGTGGCATGCACTCCCTCTCACTCACTCCTTCGTGAAGGAAAGGCTCGCTCTAGCAGCCTTCTCCACCTGCTTGTGCAGCTCTCTCTCAGCGTTGCGGTCTTCAAATCTCGGCCCAGGTATAACTCCCTCGGAACCTGGTAATTGGGGAAGAAGCTCGGTCTTGGGTTGTCGTTGCACGGGATGGCAAGAAGGTGCTGTGGGCACTTTGGTTTGTCGAGAAAGGCAAGGAGGTTCCTTGCTGCAACAGGAACTCCTCGTGCTCAGTCTTTTTTTTCAGTGATCTTTCGGTTGAGAACTAGGCTAGTGTCCTTGTTGGCTCTGTTCGTGCCTTACACAGTCTATTTGCTCGAATAGATATCTCGACAGAGGCAAAAAGAATGTCTCAGGCTGGTGAAAGTGCAGGAATAATGGACATCCAAAAGAACCTGCGACGTCTGTATGAAATGCTTGCAATCAGCATAACGGATAGCAAAGAAATGGCTCGGGAGGTCAAGAGTATGGGAGAAACGGTGAGCTACACCTCTTTGCAGATCAGCAACCACGACGCTCGAATTGATGATAATGAGAGCAACCTTAGAGAGATCATGGGCAAAGTTGACAGGATTCTGGAAGACCTTCAGCACTTCATAACCATGAACCAGGGCAACAGGGTGAACGGAGCCACTGCAGAAGCTGAGCACCCAATGGAGGAAGAGTTTGTAGTTCAGCCAAGGAATTTTAGAGGCAATCCTTAATCTGTTTCTTTTAGTTATGGCTAAATGTTTTACTGTCTTTTTATATGTAACCAGTTTGTAAGGGTATATACTACCCACGGCATTAGCTGTTTTGAACAAACTTTATGTGAAGTTTTTTGGAAAACTCCACGGATAAGCTTTCTGTGCAACATTTTTTATCTGCATAAATACTTTATTATGCCACTATTGTAATGAATGGTTGTGCATAGCTTGTTTTTATATAAACATTTTATAGTTTCTGTTAAAAAAAAATGCTAACAGATTAATATTTGAGTATAAAGTTGGTAAGGATATCGAATGCATTCATAAACCCTAGGATTAGAGTGCTTTTGTATGACTTTAATGAGTAAGTTAACCACAATATAATTAATAAAAAACTGAGATAAAGACTTTCGAATTACCAAAATAAAAGTTAAATGCATATTAACAATCACGTCCAAGGATCAGACATTCCTTTACTATGTTTTTTTAGGAGGATAGGGTTATCAATAACATAAGATGCCTTACAGTAACGATTCTTTTTAAAAGTAACAACACCGGCTGAAGCAAGAATTGTCAAGATAAGACTCTGGTCGACACAAACCCTAGTACAACTAGAAACCCTAAATCGGGTCAAGCGTGGTGGAAGGTGTTGTCAAGTTAGTAATGACCTAGTTGCATAATTAAATAAAAACTCTTAAATTTGAGACTTCAACGCATCCTTAACTCCCTTGACCCGGTGATATGACTGGAGGTGTTAAAATAAAAAAGGAAACGAAAAACTGAACAAATAATACCATACCTCACAAATTTTAATATAAGAATTGTTCAACGGTTATACAAGACTAATTAGGGTCGAGACCCTTTCCAATTACAAAATATATAATGAAAACGAGTAATGCCACAACAATATATAAGGAATAAGGAAAGTTATTGGTACAACATGGAAACAAACAATTAGTTAGAGATATACATTGATATTGAACAACAATATATAAGGAAAGTTATTGGTACAACATGGAAAGAAACAATTAGTTAGAGATATATAAGGAAAGTTATTGGTACAACATGGAAATAAACAATTAGTTAGAGAGATATACATATGTCAATAGAATAAAAGAATTTACAAAAGTAAACTTATTGATAAATACTTCATACCTCAAACTTCTCCTAGCTTCTTAAAGAAAACCATCTTCTAATCACTCCTCATTAGGTGGACCTAAAGGAAGGAGAATAACTTTTTAGCTCGTAAGGTAAGTAAGCAATACATCCTTATACACAATTTAAAGACTTCCTCAACCTGTCTATCGATTTTATTTATCTTCATAAAAAAAAATTAGAGGTTTAGATATGTGTTCTTTTAAATAAGGATTAAGTTTTTTGTTTTTTGCTATAGTTAAAAATGGTATCAGAGTTGTAGGTTGTAGCACTTGGACCTAATGGTCCCACTAACATAGATTAAAATTACTTTTGTTTGCATAGGTAAAATTAAAACTAAAAAACTTTATTTTCTTTTATACATATAAAAGCAAAAGCATTGTTAAGACGAAAAAAAGAAAATGGCAGAAGAAAGGAAACACCTTGGTGATATGCGTGTGATATAGATTGAAGGCCTCTATGTTGAATTAGCCTACCGAAATGATTGAGACCATGAGAAGTCTCAAGGCAACTTTGCAAAGTCTCAAAGGTGACAATGTAAAACTTCTTAGAGCTAAGACTGAACAAGAAGAGTTAAACAAACTTTTATTGAGAAGTTTAACAGATAAAAACGGGGCAAAACAAAATGGACAGAACTCTTGTAGTGCAGATAAGAAAAGACATGTTAAGGTAAAAAATCATGATGATGAATCTCTAAAGAGTTCACACACTTCTTATAGTAGGTCTACAGACAATTATGATACTAATGAACAAACTAAGAAGAAGAAAGGCAAAATTGTTGAATTGCAAGGGGAGTTCAAGAATATACGAGCCCCTGTCTTTGATGGTGAATCAGAGGAAATAATTGAAGCATGGTTGTTAAACATAACAAAATATTTTCATATCTATGACTATCCTAAAGATTTAAAAGATCAGTTGGCCATCTATCAGTTGAGCCGTAAAACCACCTTGTGGTGTCGAGAATCTAAAAGCGTAAATAATATCCGGAGTAGGGACTTAACATGGACACTGTTTAAAAATCAGTTTAAAAAAGAAGTACATATCAGAAAGGTACTACAATGAGAAGGCACAAGAATTCAATGAGTTGAAATTGGGACAACTAAAAATAGACGAGTTTATAACCAAATTTATTAACCTGCAATGTTATGTGTGATATTTGAAAGAAGAAAAAGCCAAAATTTGTATATTTGTCAATTGTCTACCTCACGATTACAAAGATAAGATAGAATTTGATATGACAAAAACAATGGATGGTACCATTAGAAAGGACAAATTGTGTTATTTACAATTTAAACAAAGGTCTGAATTAACAAAAACTTGAGAGAATAAGACGAAGGAAAAATAGGAACACCGAAAGAGGGGTTACAAGCCTTCACCATTCTGAAAAGGGGTTAGGATTTTTTCAGGCAATAATTACAATCGCTTTAAAAAATCCCGAAATCCTCCTATTGGTGGTGAGGTCAAAAGTATTGGAGCTAGTAATAGTGGGTTTAATAGCATGATAAAGTGTTGGGGTTGCGGTTGGCCCCAAGTATATCGGAATTTCCTTATAGAGATGACAAGAAGACGCCTAATGTGAACATTTTGTAGGAATCTTCTACAATGAATGATGTAGCAAGACATATACCTCGAATTAGTGATGCCTTGGAGGATCATTAGGTAGATCATCAGTCTACCATGCTAGAAGTTGAAGATAAGATTTCTCATATAACTAATTTAATAATTTTATTTAAAAAAAATAAATATTTAATTATTTCTATTTTTTATTACAGAAATTTAAATTTATTTCTATTTTTTATTACTTTTTAATATAAATTTTAAAAGCAACTAATTTTTTTTTCTTTTTTTTATTATAAAATTAATAGACCCAAGGGTTACTTCAATTGGTAAGAACGTGCACACTCTCCTGATGAGGAGGGTTAGGCCTTAGGCAAGGAAAAAAAACTCCAAAGTTTTCATTTTAAAAATTAGGAATCTTTTCTATGTGCGATTCCATTATGATTCATAGGGTTCGAAGAAACTCTTGATTTTAAGTTAAACTATTACTTGAATTGAAACCATTTTTATGTTTTGCACATGAATTGATAGTGAAGGACTAAACAAATAAATTATAAATTTTTTAGGAGGAAATGATGAATCTAATTGAAAACTATCGTGGTTAATTATTGATAGGTTAATGGTTTCTAAAAATTAAAATTAAAGTTCATGGGGTGAGAGCAATTGGTAATAAGTAATTGAGATGAGAAGCTGTAAATGGAAGGTTGCAAGGTCAAACCCCCCATGGGTAATAGCTTAAAAGAAAACAAAAAACTTTTGAATTACAATTTAAGTGAAGTCACTTTTTTAATTACTAAATCTAAGATTGTATTCAACAAAGGATGTTGCACAATCTCCTACAATCCCAATTCCTATCTATCATCTTCTTAATTTTGTTATGTTTATGATATACAACATAAAAGTCAATTATTGTAAGATAGGAAACTTGTGAATGGATAGTATCCAAACATAATACGATATAATGCACCCATATGCTATAGAACTACACAGATATCAATATGTAGCAAAAACACACATAGAGCCCTACAAGGATCTAAAATCAATCTATAAAATAGAAGCACAATGCGTGCCACACATAAAAAATGTTTTCTTAAACATTTACTAGTGAGCCCCATTCAACTCACTACTATGAAAGGATAGATATTTATAGGTTAATATCATATTTATTGATTAAATTTTAGATAATCAGCTAATAAATTAATATTAGTAACAATCCCGATGGTTTAATTATACCTTCACGAATTTTTCGACATCGAAAGTCGGAAGTCGAAGCACTCAGCCAAAATATGTTGAAATCACTTTATTGGTACCGGCGTTTCGATCTAGGAACTTGTAACACCCCAGTTTTGACTCCATTGCATTAATGTATATGATGTACAAATATCATATCGAATCGTGACAAGGAGCTCAAGGCCAAGGCCCTGTCATTGATTAATGTTTAGTATATAGGCGATCATGGTTGATGCCTATGGTTTATGTGCTGAGTCAAGCACATTGTAAACATCATGTAAATATGCAAATTAATGAAAACCCACAGCCAGCTATGTCAATGCAGCGAATAATGAGATGGGGACATGATTTTCCTAAGGATAAGGGGGTGGGAATGTTAGCCTTGAGCCAGTTTGGGGAAAATCCATGCGTCATGGGGAGAACCCATCAAAACTGTTAACTACCCTATTTCTTGTCTTCTCTTCCCAACCATTTATTCTGCGAGAAGGTGGCTAAGGTAGTTATTGCTTGGAAGGGGAAGAGTATGGGAAATTTTGAATTAGGCAAAGCACCCAGTCCTGGAATGTCGTGTTGTGTTTGCATGGACAAGAAAAGAGCAGAACCGTATGCCAGTTTGACTCATGCGCTCACGTTTTGGGATTTACTCTCATGATTTGGAGAGCGGCGGGACGTTCTGGCTCATTATCCATCTCCATTCTCCATTCATGGAAAAAGTTGGGGAGCAGCTGTGCTCTTCTTGTGTGTATCCTTCGCATTATGCTAGTTTTTAGTGACATTGTGGTAGCAGTGAAGCTCTACCTGTGTATCCTTCTCATTCTATGATTGACTTTCCCTTCAAAATATTGTTATTGTTGCGTCACAGCGTTATCTTAAACTACAGAGTGTATGAGACCTTGTTACCTGTGTTGTAGAGTCTCCCTGTGGTTGTTGTGTTGTGCACCCTGATTCAGGTCTAAGCTATGTACAAGACTTTGGAATGGGAGAGACGTAGAATGTGCTTGATAAACCTAGTGTGGAACCTCACAATAAGATAAGAGTGGCTGGTAAACCTGTTATGCACATGTATACTGAAGAGCACTGGAAGGGAAGGTGTAGCCTAGGGGACTGTGGAGCAGAGAAGGGGACACTTCCTTGTGTTGGGTGTGTAGGCAGTAGGGAAGCCAGGCCAGATAGGTCTTGTAAAGGTGTTCTTAGCTCTATAGATGAGCTCACTAGCTTAGCAGTTCTTCCTGCTCATTGCCTTAGAAGCTTGATAAACCCAACTAGAAGGATGGCTTGGCTGGAAGCCTGATAACCCATCTGTTGGCTTGGGTGCATCTTGTTGTTATTGACCTGGTAAGTAACCTTTGGTTGGACAGTCTGATAATCCCAACTACAAATGTTGGCTTGGCTAGTTAGCTTGATAAACCCAACAGTGAGATGGCTTGACTGTGAACAGTCTGATAAACCCATCTGTTAGATTGACTAGTCCTCAAGGTGAAGGTTGGCTTGACTGTGAACAGTCTGTGAAACCCAACTGTGAGATGGCTTGGCAGAGTGGCCTCTGAAACCCATCTGTGGGAATGTTTTCCCTTACAGCCTGATAAACCCAATTGTGTTGGCTTGGCTGAGTGTTATTTTACCTTGGCTATGTATGAGTCTACTAGTGTTCCTTATTCCTTGAGGAAATAATGCCCAGCTCAGGGGTGGCAATGTTGCTGAGAGACTAAGGAGCACACTGGCCTATGGTTGGGTGGAACATTGCAACGACATAGCTAATTGCGAGACAAGTTCTGTTCAAGCTAAGCGTTCTTGTCTATGTTATTATGTTATTCTCTGCAATTGTATTCTTGCTTTGTGAATTGCTTGATGGAATGAGATGAACATATTGCTATGATTGGATTGATGCATTGTTCATTGAATAACTGCAAGTATAGGCATCCATGTATGTTTTTCCATCAATGCATTGCAAACTATGTTGCAGGGTAGATTAGCTAGATCGGTAATGGCCTGAATGATCAGATTGATCCAAGAATTCAATGGAAAAGTTGAGTTTCCTACTAGAAATCTTCCTTTGCGCAAATTTGTAGGTTTGTGGGATGCATGATACATAATACCGTTGTGCAAATTTTGGTTTCTGCAGATTCCCTTCCGCAAATTCCTCTCCGCAACTTGCGGGATGCGGGATCGCGGTGTCACGATTTCCATAATTCCCAATCCCGCAAGTTAAAGTTTCCACGCCGTCGATCCTCACGGGATGATTCTACACCGTCGATCTGTTTCCAATGCGGGATGCGGGAAGTGAGATCGCAAATTTCGTAACTTTCGACCCCGCAACTCGGGCTTTCTGCACCATTGATTTTTGCAGGTGGATTCTGAACCATTGATTTGGGTCCAGTCTGCGAGATCGTTTGGGATCGTTGATTTCCGTCGTGTTTTCTCTCCATCGTCCGATCTCCTCTGAGATCTTTCCTTGCAGATCGTCGAACCAATCAATGGAAGACGGGAGGGAGCGTGACACAATTGGAAATGTCGAGATGTGGTCGCGACCATGCCCTGTGTTTCGATGAGCAGTAAAGGCTCTCGATGAAATTTTTATTTCTGCATATTAATGGGGTATGGGGACACTACAGTGTGGTATCGGAGCTACGGGTTGCAGCATTGGGCCTGGATGGGCCGGAGAGTAGTCAAGAGTACCCTCTAATACCAGCTTGTAGTAAACTACAGTGTGGTATCCAAGCTGTCGGTTATAGCATTGGGCCTAGATAGGCAAGGTGACAGTAAGGACTTATATGATAATTACAATTTTTTTTATAGTAGTTTATGTTTTATATATACACACTAATTTGATAGGCCACAACTTAGGTGCCACCGATAAGTTATTGGTTATTTGTTCTCGTCTTCTTTTATTTAAAGGAGTTCTCTACCACTAAGGGTACATTATTTATGCATCAACATTTATCCATGTATCAACCACCAATTATCTATGCATCTACTTGTTATTTTGTATATTGTTTTTTTAATAATTGTTTATTTGGAATTTGGAAACCATAAAATCAATCTTAGTAGTACACTTGCATCATCCTTATGCAATCTAGGATAAACATAGATACTTGTCTATCCAAATTTAAACTCCAACTAACTGAACTACTACTGTGACACTAAAAAAAATCCTAAAACTTTTGATATAAACTTTATATATATAAAAAAACCTAAAAAAAACCATTATTTCCATAAGAAAGTAACGGTATCAGCCCGTACACATTTTATTTATCTTTATATATATATATCATAACATTTATGATCACAACGAAAGTGATCACCATAGATCCATAAACAGAAGAAGATAACAACAATACACTAATCTCATGATTTTACGTAGTGGTAGGTGTGCAGCAGGCTAGGCAATCCACGGAAGAACCTCTCATTTGATCCTGAAACCAGCAAAAGAAAAAACAAAATCAGATTCAGTCAGCAAAAATAACATGATCAACATTAGATAGCATAGTAATTAAAGTTATTATATAACAAGTTCCAATACAGTCTAATTCTCTGGCATTACGAGTAGATTTTTTTTACAACGAATAAGCAATAACAAGTGGATTATTCTATTTGTAAAAAGACATGCTCTGAAAAAACATTATAAGTTCCAACTCTTTCGGATTGCAGATCCTTTTACGAACAAGAAATAACCAACAAGTAAAATAGGATCGAGAGGAAATACGTGTTGCAGTTGGTCTGGAGAGAAATCTTGAAGGGAAGATTAACACCGCAGGAGCCTGGCAGAGCAGAGGCAGCACCTGCATTAACGTTGCGGACTTGCGAATAAGCCTGCTTCAGACATCCACACACTTGTCTCCTTGCTGGGGTGGTGCTGGCCATACCTGCCAACTTCTTCACTCCTCCGCAGCAACCGGCAGTTGGTTTTCCCTTCCCGGATGTCAAATATCCAGCACACGGAGTCAGATCAGAAACGACCGTTCCACAACTTATGCCGGCAGATTCTGCCTGCAGCACCATGATCTCCATAGATACCAGAAAAATGGCAAATACTCCAAGGAGCAACAGAGCCTTGTTCTTGCTAGTAATGCCCGCCATGATCTCACTTTCTTGTTTTTCTTCTCTTTTCAGTGATCAGTGATCGATACTCGCAGTCTCTTAGTATCGTCTGTGCCTTGTTCTCTAAAACATTGAATGGATGAGAGTATAAATAGGAAAATTTGTTCTCTGGGGGCGTTTAATTGCCCAACTACACCATCTGTCCGTGACAATCTACGTATTAAAGTATTTCGATGACTTTGGAGCGAAATGAATTTCGGTTTTAATGGCAATGTTGCAGGTAGGCTATTTTATATACCCAGCAGTCTACCCTATCACACGTGTACCTCTCTTATTGCACAGACCCATGAGCCCTGCTTTGAAGTCCGGTCCCTCTCAGACATGAAAAAACATTGTTGCGTCGGTAATCCGTCCAATTCAATTCTGTTGGCCATGGCGAATGGACGGCTTTTAAGAGGTATTTGGGGAGTCGCAAATCTGCTTCAATTATTGGAGTAACGGGCTCTTTCTACGAACCTGTAAATGAAGAAATAAGCTAATCCTTTTATGATTACCATATTTATTTACTTTTATGTTTTACAATCAGATGTTCGCGCGATCACTATTGTCTAGTAGGTTGTTGGATTTTAATGTGATTAGGTTGTTGGATTTTAAGCAGTTTGAAATTCATAGGTTTGGATTTGTTCAACAACAACTTTCACATTAAAGCTTGTGTAGCATGCTGATTATTGATTACCTATTTTATTTTATGATGGAGCAAACTTTTTACCCTACCATTTGCACGGATGGGACAATCAGCAATGCCTGATGTGAAAGCTTCCGCGAGTCAGGTCGTCCGATCGGTACAAATGGTCGGGTAGAAAGTTTACTCCTTTTATGATTATCATTTTTTTTTACAATATGTAAGGTAGGTTTTAATACCACCATTATTGTCTAGTAGGTTGTTGGATCTTAATGGGATTATTATTTTTTAGTAGATTGTTGGATTTTAAGCAGTATGAGATTCATAGGCTTGGATTTATTGAACAACTTTAAAACCTGTGTAGCAAGCTGATTATTGATTACCTAATCTCTTGGGCTAATCTCTCTGAACAAAATCACTGAACAGACGCCCTTGCATTAAGGCTGCTGCCCAGGCTGGTTATTGATTGCTTATTTCTTGGGCGAATCATTATAGACAAAATCACTAAAATTGTTGATAGTGTAGTAGTAAATTGTTAGAATTACAGAATTTAGGTGTCTAGAGATATTTCAAGGTGCAGAATTCATGTCTGTAATGATATTTGAGGGTGCTAAATTTATTTTTGTTATCAAAATTGCAATTTGAACAATAAAAATAAGGATTACATCAAAATTTTAGAGATATTTCAAGGTGTGAAATTCATGTCTAATGATATTTGAGGGTGCTAATTTATTTTTGCTATCAAAACTGCAATTTAAACAATAAAAATAAAGATTACATCAAAATTTTAAATTGTTTGAGAAAAAATGACAAAAAATAATTAAACCTTACTCTTTAAATGAATTTGCTATAAATATAACATAAATATAAGTAAAACTTTGATGTTAAAATTATTTTTTTTTCAAATAGAAAAAGAATATTTTTTCTTATTCATGGAATGGAAAAAAAAAGTACATACAATCTCTCCTAAACATCTTGTTCATACAAAATTACAATCCAAAAAAAATCCACATTTTCCACAGTAAAAGTAGAAGTTACCAGTGTAACATACTGATCGATTTATCACCAAAACAAAACCACAATTTAGTCCCACAGGAACCCAATTGTTAGACAGACAGGTTTCACAACAAGCCAACCACAGCCATCTGTGTGAGCTATAGATTCTTCCACATATTCCAATGAAGTACGCTTCATTCTTGTCAAGTGCTTCCTTCTAAAGAAAAATTGAATATGCAGTAGTACTTTGTTCCTTGTAGATATGTTCAATGTACTTTGTTCCTTGTAGATATGTTCAATGTTCATATCAGGGAATGAAGCCAAAAGTAATTATGTCTTTCTACACCACTGATAAAGTAGAGAGTTGTGTTTCACAATAATAAAAAAGTCTTTATATATTTTCAAAGTATTAATATTAAGAGATGAAACAAATTTTGTAGAGAGTTGTGTTTCACAATAATAAAAAAGTCTTTATATAATTTCAAAGTATTAATATTAAGAGATGAAACAAATTTTGCACGACACCAAAAGGCCATGAGTTCCATTTGTTCATCTTCATCTTAAAATAATGCTCTTCATTAATTTTCATAAAATGCTTTCATCATATTATCAAAAAATTATGTAGAGCCAATCTAATTAGTTACAAATTATTTTTTTTATTTTTTTCATTTTTGTTTTCAATGAAGTATAAAATACTATGGATAAAAAAGATTTACCATCTCTGTGAGAATATGAATATTGAAGATGAAAAACATTTCTTTTTAAAATGTCCTGCTTACACCCACATTAGATCTCAATTTCATAATCTTAGTTATAATCCGATTTTCCTAGCCTTTTAACTTATCAAAATTATAGTGAGCTAGGGATGTTTCTCTCCAAGCTTTTTGAGGCTTTTTGAGCATAGAAATACATTTTTAAAACAAACTAAATAATTCGTTTCTTTGGGTCCGATAAACCAAAGTTTGGTCTCAATTATAGTGAGCTCAAGACGGGACGTTTCTCTCCAAGCTTTTTGAGCATAGAAATACAATTTTAAAACAAACTAAATAATTCGTTTCTTTGGGTCTGATAGACCAAAGTTTGATCTCAGTGAAGGTGAACCATCATCATCATCATCATCAAAATCTTTATACATATCAATGATTCTCAAACAACTTGCAAGTATATTCACAAATTTATCTTCAAAGTTAAAATTATTCCTCATCTTCCAAATATTTCAATAGACAAGCCTTTGTCTTCAATAAAATCATAACCCCATGGTCAAGTCTATTTGATATTAAGAGACTCACATATCTATATGAGCATTTTACAAAAATATAGAAGACACTTTAATTTTCAAGCCTTCAAAGAAAACAACTCTTTAGTCCCAAGCAACCCTTATGTTGAAGATTGTTTCATGTTAATAAGTTGTTTCCCAAATGTTAATAAATTTTTAATAAAGAAAAAACGGATTTTTATTGGTTATCTATATTTTATATTTTAGTTGACTATAATTAAATTGTATTTTTTTATTATTTAAATTGCATTTTTAAATATATATAAATTGAATTTGGATTTAGTTTATAAAATAACTTTATTTTATTTTCAGTAGAACTTATATATACAATTTCCACAATTTTTCTCAATTTTTAATAAAAAATCTTTAAAATATGACATAAAAAGCAAAACTTCTCATTTTATGTAACAAAAATAAGAAGTAATTAATTTTTTTTATGTGGGGTCATCAAATTAAAAAAATAAAAAATAAAAAAATATTCAAAAATCATATATTCGCTCATAAAATAAAAATATATATCAAAATAAAATATTACTAAAAAATAACACCTCAAAAAATTAAATGCCTTTAAATACTTAATAAATCTCTGTTTTAAACAAATTTATACTAATACTTATACTTGTAAAAAATATAATATAATAACAATTACTCTTTATGACATTTTAATTTCAATATATTTTTATAAAGTGCAAAATGTAATGAGAACATCTTCCCTTATGCTATGGTATTTTTATGATAGGTAGATTTGAGTGAACGTTTACTCATATATCCAAGGTTGCACGTTTTCGTGATGCGTTGGTACTTTTTGAATAAATGAATTTTGAGTAACATTTTACTCATGTAACACCAAGGTCGCGACTCGCCCATTCGGTGTTGGGGTATATGCTCATGACTTAGTTGTACATAACATCTTCATTGGGAATAACAATTATTTGATCGACTCAAAAATATGGGCATACGAGGGTTTGCTTGCAGCTTGCTGGTCGGAGTACTTGCAGGCTTCTGAACTGATGGCGATGGAAGACGCAATTTTTCGAGGTACGGGTAGCCACTATAACCCTTATCATCCAATCGTTTCATTTCTGTTTTGGCTCTTGGTTGATACGGCTACCTGTTATCGTTGTTAGTCATTTTTTCTGGGTTATTTCGGGATGGTTTGATCTTCGTTCTGGCGTCTATTTTTTGGGTTATTCCTTTCGGTGGTTCTTGACCTTTGGCCGGACCTTTTACTCCGATACCCTCCCTCTGTGTTTTGATATGGGGTTTGTTGGTTCTTTGATCTTTGTTTTAGCCGTTACCAGCAGCTGGAGTCCCTCCTCATAATCGAGGACTAGTACCAACCAGCTTAAAAGAAGTGGGAAGTTTTCAACATATTTGTCGGTTTTTTGTCGCTATAGGCATGGTTTGGCATCGATTTAATTTGTCTCCTATCTGTTCGGAGTCTGTCGAATTTGGTATCACTAAGGTTTATCTGATTTGTATCGTTTCTACTTTGTCTTTCGGTCATAGACAAGGGTTATTATCCAATGAGTAAACCCTACCCTCGTTGTCTCGGTCTCTTTATCGGGGCTGTCGTTTTTTTGTTGTCCTGGCTTTATTGTGGACTGATATGAGATATTTGGATTGGTATTCGTTCTCGCATTCAGCATTGAATATATGAGATGACTACTAGTTCTTGTGACTATTAGCGATTTGTCTATCGCTCACAGGTTTCTGTCGGTTTATTGATTTTCATTACCATTCTCAGCCCCAATCCGGCTTCCTAGACAGTTTTCGGTTGATTGGATTGACTGTCTATATTTGTTGTTCGTTCTTTTATGTGCCGGTATTGTGCCTTCTGTAAGGATTACGGCGACCTAAAGTCCCCTGGTTTGATTGCCCAAGGGTTAGTGAGGAAGGGTTTTTTTCTTGGTCTCTGTATTTGGGTTTTCTATTGTGATAACCATATTCTGGATTTGAATGCGGCTTACACTGGATAATTTTTGTTTTGGGTCTGCTCTATCATAGGCACCCGTGGTATTGAGGGTATGAGTCATCTTATATCCACTCTCATTCTCTCTTATCGACGTATTTTCCTTCTAGGATTTTAAGTCAATGTAACCCTGTGTTAACTTGGCATTGGGACAGTTTCTGGTATATGGGGTTTTCGACTGTCTTGTTCCTTTCCTTGAAAGTATCGATATTCGCTTTCTCTATATAGGCTTCTGATTTTAGCCATTGTGGTTCGGATTTGCGTTTTCACAGGCTCCTGAAGTTTTGAGGTTATCGAATTGTCTTTTTTCTTCTATTGTCTCCCTTTCGGCGTATGTTCCTGTTGGTGTTTATGTCGATTGTATCCCTGTTTTTTCTAGGCAGCCTGGAATGTATCTGATTTTTGGGGCATTTCGATTGTATTGTTCCCTTTTAAGCTAGTTTGATCCCTTCAGAACATTTGGGTTTCGTCTGCCTTCTATTATTTATGGAATGATCCCTTCTTTGATGGAAATGATTTCTGATATACACATTATGAAGCTGTGATATATAGTTTCTTTCCGGTTGCTTATATGCTCGAGACTCAAATTTGAAAGGTCTACTTTTGGGCGATCGATATTGGTTGGTCTGATATAGATTAAAGTTTGTGTCTCTGTTTGTGGCCGTCTTGGATTCTGGACTGTATCTGGCATTTGGGATTCAGTTGGATTCAACCCTATCCTTCTGATTGTTTATTTGTATGCGGCTCGAATTTGATGGTCTGATATTGATAAGGTGTTGTTCTATATTTGGACTGACTTAGCATTCTGGATTGTTTTGTTTTATTGGGATCCGACTGTCTTCCTTCCATATATTTTAATCCTTTCTGTGCCGGGTTCAATATCTGAGATTTCATTAAGGAGATTTGATTCAGAGCCCTTTAATTCTGTTTGCTCTTAGTCCGGGGTTTGAACCTGTTGGTTTGCTATTGATTGAGTTTTTTGATCTGTTTTTGGGGACTGCTTTCTAGGAAGCTTATTCCTTGGTTCTGATGGTGGAGACCCATGATGGGTCTCCTGACCATAGAATGGACCATGGTCCTGCTCGATTTCAGAGGCGTAGGAAGGCAAAGGCCTACAAAATTTTGGAAGGGAAACTACGCTATGTGGTTAGTCGGGATATTTATATGGATAGGGTGGAAGCTTTGAGTCATCGGGCATTAATTGGTAGGCTGGAATATGCTTCCATGGAGAAAAAAGACTGGGTTTCTTGGGCTTCTGAGTATTGGAAACCTTTTCTATCCTATGTTCCTACTATCAGCTTGTTGGTTCGGGGCTGGATCGTTTTTGTCTTCTTAGAGGACTCTCATGCCTCTGAGGTCTTAAGCCGTCTATGGAGGGTGGGTAATGGTTCTTTAGTTCTTGATCAATGGCATGTAAACTTTGATCCAGTGAGAGAAAGAGTGAAAAAACGCCATCTGTGGACAATTCTCCCAAGGCTTCCTTTCCCGCTCTGGAATCGATCTCTTTTGGAAGGAATTGGGAACACTATAGGACGGTTTGTGGCATTGGAGGATGATTTCATGAATTCCTATGATAAGAGGAAGGCAAAAGTTCTTGTTGAACTTGATATCACTAAAGGCCTCCCAGCTGAAGTAGAGATTCTCTGTCATGAGCGTTTGTTTATTCAACGATTGGATTTTCAGGGCATTCCCTTTAGGTGCAATGTGTGTAGGGAGACTGGCCATTTGCGCCGTGATTGTCCTTCTTTCCGTAGTAGGGTTGTCAAGCATTATTTAACAGATTCTTTTGTTAATTCCCCTATATTTTCTCCATCTAAGGTTTGTTCAACTCCGGTACAAAATGCGTCCTCTCCTGGTCAGTTGAAAAATTCTATTTCTTTATTTGGGGAAGTATCAGATCTTGATCTGGATATAATTGACTCTGTGATTAGCATCAAAAAATCTCCTACACGATCTTGTAATCTTTCTGTGGAGAATGAACCTGTAGCCCCTACGAATCTTGTTATTTTGGAGCCAACTCAACTGCCCCCTGATATTAGCCTTTCTCCTGCTCCGAAACTTCCATCTGCTTCGATTCTGATTGATGTCTTGCCTAGCTCCTCTACTCCTACTCCTTGCCCCCTGGAAGTTGCTGCCCCCCCTCCTTTGTTCACTGAGGATGATTTCCCCCCTTTATCAAATAAGGGGCCATCGACTTTTGAAACGCCTCCTCATAGCCCAGCTATTTCCCCATCTTTCAAAGATCCTTCTTTGCAAAAAACTCTGAACATTTTCTCGGATAAGACGCCCCTTTCTCCTTCAGTTCTCCCACTAGACTCAATCAGATTTGAGAATGTCACTATCAGAAGAAAGAAAAAATCTTCTAATCCACCTGTTGATTCTTTGGATTTAGCCCCAGCTCCTTACACCCCTTTATCCATGAGATTAAAAGCAGCAGACGGTACTTCTTCCTCTCCTCCTCCTCGGGTCCTTAGAGCTTCGACCTCACACCTTCCTGATTCTTAATGCGTATCCTTTCCTTGAATATCCGTGGTTTGGGGGGTTCCGCCAAACAAAAAAGCCTCCGTCGCTTGCTATCTTCTCTCTCTCCTGATTTAGTTCTTCTTCAAGAAACAATGACAAGTCCTTATCCAGCTTTATTTGCATTTTCCAAAATCTGCCCGGGTTGGGAGTTTTGTGCCCTTAGGTCAAATGGTCTCTCTGGGGGAGTTCTCACTGGTTGGAATCTGAAACTTTTTAAATGCAAAGCTTATCAAACTGTTGCTGGTATATTACTGAAAGCCACTCTCCGGGGTTCTTCTTTTAAGCTCTCCATTCTAAATTGCTACGGCCCTTATCACAATCGTGATTCTTTTTGGAATGCCGTAGCTTCGGGAGGTCTCCTTTCGCTGCCTAATCTCATCTTAGATGGGGATTTAAATCTAACTCTTTCTGCCTCAGAAATCTGGGGTTCAAAAGCTCTTTTAGACCCTTTGAGCCCATATTTCTCAAAGCTTTTCTTAGAACATAACCTTGTGGATGTGGCTCCTCCCTGTGCTGGCCCTACCTGGAGGAATGGGAGGATAGGGGAAGAAGGTATATCTAAAAGATTAGATCGTTTTATGTTATCAGAACAGCTGGTCAGCTCTCTTCCCAAGTATAGAACTCGGACTCACAGATGTGGAATTTCAGATCATTTCCCTATTGTTTTGGAGTGTTTAGATCATCAAAGCTCTAGTGCTTATCCTTTCAAGTTTAATCATTCTTGGTTAAACAATGAAGATTTTGTTCAGATGGTTCGTTATGAATGGCCTCTTATACAATCGGATCTCTCTTTGGATGCCATGAATGATCTTTCCTGTAGACTGCGAGCTCTTAAAGAAAAGGTAAAATCATGGACTAAAGCTGAAGCTTTAAAAATGAAAGATAAATCTGTGGCTTTGGAAGAATAAATCAACTATCTTCTCCACTCCTCTCAGTCTGCAATATTTAACCAAGATCAACAATTGAAGCTAAACTCTCTCAAAGCAGCTCTTCAACAAGTAACTGATCATGAGATTTCTTCTGCAAGACTTCAAAGTAGAATTACCTGGGCTCTTAAGGGTGATGCTAATACCAGATATTTTCATGCGGTGGCTTCAGCCCGGAAAAATCATAATGCCATTTGGAGTCTAA